>MVGT01000907.1:43864-79606 GCA_002174775.1 Macleaya cordata | reverse complement strand
GCGGCCCGTATTACCCGACTAGACCACGGCAAACTGGTGGGAACAATGATAACCTGGCTGCAACTAGACCCGGTTCTACCTAGTTAAATAAATATATATGGTTGTTTATATTAATTACATTGTAATCGTTCTAGTTAGTTTTATGGGGTTAAATTGCACGCTCCGTTTGGCAACCACTTAAGAAGTTGCTTTTTGACTTATATAAGTCAAAAAGTAAAAAAGTTTGTATGGTAATATTTTTTCAAAGTAACTTCTAGAAGCAAAAAAGTTACTTCTTTTTGGAGCAAATTTTTTTTACTTTTCTACTTCTTAGAAGTTGCTTATCCTCGAATACCGTGTAACAACTAATAACTCATCATTTTTTTAAACTTATAAGTCAATAGTTTACCATACTAACTTCTCCTTATTTTTTACTTCTCAAAAGCACTTTTGCTTTTTTTAGAAGCAGAAACACTTTTTTTAAAAGCAGAAGTGCTTCTGCTTCTGGTTGCCAAACGCCCTCAGTTGTAGACTTGTAGCCCGTGAATGATTGTTTAAGGGCAAGGGATCTAGATTATATTGGTTCCGGTTCTGGTTCTGAAGTAGGTTACAGTTTCTTGAGGGTATTTTGGATTGTGATTTCTGTCTTGTTTTCTCTTATGTAAAATCCACAAAACAGTTCCAATTCCTGGCAGCTTCAGTTCTGGTACCAAATGTTGTGGATTTGAAACCGAGATAATTGGTGTTGGTTCCTGTCAATTATCGAATAACATCAGGTACCCATAAACACCAGCAAGTAGGTCCGTCGGAACTGGGTACGTAGAACAACATCCCATTAGGAGGATTCGTATTATTAGGGGTTAATACCTGACTTATTACTTGGGGCTCCAATAGAAGCATCTGAATCGTTTTAGCCTTATATTAGTTTAGTTCTAACTATGTACATATAGATAGAAAATATCTCTACTAATATAAGGAGTCTCCAATTGGCTTCAAAATTAACTGATCGAGGCGTGTGCCAGCTTGTCTCTTTTCTCTAATCTCTACTGCACAAATATATATTTTTACACTTTGCTTACACCTCCTTCTGAGCCGCATTTAGATAATATTGGAGATAATTTTTGTGAGGATGTTGCCCTAGTTATTTAAACCTAATTAGTCATGTGATCATTTCCATGTACCTTGTAAGTTCGCAAATGAGTGTAAATAAGGTGTAAGAATAAGATAAGTGGGGTGTTAATACCACCCACCTTATCTTACATTCTGTTTACACCTTTCTGCGGGCTCTACATGAAAATGATTTTTATGAGGATCATCTCTGCAACATGTATACCAAAATCAACTTCATCATCATCTTCTTGTGGACCCAAAGGTGGTTGAAAAGAGATGAAGAATGATTAAAGTAGAATTTCCATTTAAAAATTTATAAAAATGCTCATGTAATGTGTCCGTTTCTTTGGTACAAACCAAATGTAAAAGAACATGTGCAACACACATACACAAGCCTAATATGCGATAATTATTTGGCTCAATCCTTCTTTGAGTAAATGATTTGGACGAGTTTAATTGCGATTCAATTAAGGGAATGACATGCTTCTTATTCCTCTTTTCTACTCTTTGGATTTCTTTTGTCTCAATTTCTAGGTCTTGAAGTAGAAAAATAAAGCAGGGGTTGCCACAACTTGCTATCGTAGTACCAAATATTTTAGGAAAAATTAGCGAAATACCCCTAAAAAAGAGAGAGAAAGAGAGAGAGAGTCGAGAGAGACGTGGTTCTTCACTCACTTTCTCTATTTCTGATGGCTAATAATTAAACCCTAAACCCTCTGTTTGTTGTATGAGCTTCACTATTTCTGGAAATCCACTCGAGATTCCATCAAATTAGCTCAAATTTCAGTCAAAAAGAGAAAAAATAATACAAAGGCTAAATTATCATATTATGCTAAAATTAAACAAAAATTAAATACAAAAATGTATAAAACAAGTTAAAATAATTCAAATCATCCATTAAGTCTTTCAAGTAAACAACTAAAATGGAAGAAGCCAAAACCTAAAAACCCAATTTAGATCCTTTACAGTAGCAATCTTTAGATTAATTTATAGTGTACAACCCATTTTCTAGATATAATCCGGTGGCACCAATTCATGAATTTGTGATTGTGTTCTCTCACAAAATTAGATACAACTCATTTAGATGGCGTTTTTTTCTTTTTTTTTTTTCTGAAATCTGAATCTGAGGCCACCTAAGTCATCTGGATCAGAGTTCATCTAGATCCTAAGAAGCACGGACACGGCAAGTGGACACAGACACGGACACGGCACGAGTTTTTTTACCTTCAAATTTTAACTAAAAACAGGACACGACACGAAGACACAACATGGACACGACACGGATAAGGCACCCTTAGAGGAGTGTCCGTGCTTCTTAGTCTAGATCTGACTTGTTTGAATTAATCTTGTTTTATCACCATCAAAAATATCATAGCCATTAACGTCCTTCCAAGGTCTAGAAGGCTTTTTTATTTCTTGGTCGTCAAATCAATATTTTATGTCTTGACCGTCGGATCGATACAATATAATTGTAACACCATAAAAATTTTCTTGTGGGCCTTGAGAAGCCCATGGGCTAGGCCCATGAATTTGTCCAGACCCAATGTGGGGTGGCATGCTTGAAGAGAGCATGGCAACTAAAGCCATGCACACGTGAAAGGAAGTAATGCCACACGTGACTCTGTGTGATGAATGTGAGATTTTATGTGTAATAAATGCGATGGTTGATAGAGCGATTCCAACTCTTGGATGTGTGATTTCATATGTGATGGATTGATTCTGACCCTTAGATGAACTAGTACTTCATGCATAGGATGAACAGAAGAGTGTTGCAAAAATACTTTTTCATGACATGTGTAGAGCTGAAGGCATAAAATGAGTAATAAAGATAGTTGCAAAAATACTTTTGCAAGGCAACGCATATAACATATACTTGTTACGTAAGAATTTCATGTATGCATGCATGCATGCACGTAAAAATGGCACATACACTAGTGTGTACGTGTGTAAGGATACAAGTATATATATATTATATTTATGTGTGTATATATATTATTCACGTAAATGTTTTCATGCAATGTATATATATATATAAGGTGTTATACATGGTTTAATTAAGTTGATTGCATGCAAGTAGGGTACGTTAGGTGGGGACTATAGACTTAAATGTATATATATATATATATATAATGAATGTAAGAACCGTGTGAACCCCACCCATGCTAGAAAACGTGAATAACTCTAGAAGGAAATAACCAAGTCTTGGGGGTTACTCTAGGTTGGTTGAGAATGATATAATTTCGGAAATAAAATCCTAGAGTTTAGAAAAAAAATAGAAAGAAGAAGGTTGAGAGAGTATGGTCGATCTCTCCATAGGGGAGGATCGACCCACACATGCTTATTTCCTTAGGGAATCCTAGTTTTACACAAAACTTAGAAAACTTACCCAAAATTAAAGATAGGGTTATTTTTGGTAATCCAACAAAGTTTGGATCATCCGAACCGTTGGATCTAATCTTGGAACACTTGTGAACATCTTAGTGAGTTCTTATAAATTTTAGGGAGTCAATTTGATACAAAACAAAGGCCACCTTGTGAGGGTCGACCAAACCAAGGGGGATATCGATCCCACCTTGCCAATATTACTAAAATTCCTACTACCTTAGTTAGTAGAGATAGTAACTAATTAGGGAGAGTTTTATTTTAAAACTTTTGTGCTAATTAATTACACCAATGTTTGGAAGCCCAAAACTCTTTAAAAAGATAATTTCTTAAGCCCAAATTGCCCCAAGGTTAGTAGGGCCCTTAGGAACAAAATTCTAGGATTTTTGGGGTATTTTGGTATGCAATGAGATATTTTCTCATTAATAAAGAAAAATGAAAATTAGTTTAAAGATTAAAAGAAATTAGATTTTTTAGGATATTTTTCAATTGAGAAAAATCTAGGGGAGATGGGAGGATCGACCATAACCTAGTCGTCCCTCATTCTCTCCCATTTGTTAGGTTATGTTTCAAAAAAAAAAAAGAGAAGAGAGGAAGAAAAAAATCGAGAGCAGCCCTAGGGCCTGGTTTGGTGTACTTTTCCTCATTAACATAGAGAAACTTCAAGGTTCTAAAGCTTAGAGAAATGAGAAGAAGCTAGTGGATCAACCATCACCGAATCGCGCGGTAAAGGTAGGGAAAAACGTGGGAAGTTTGTGAGTATGAACTTACTTATTCCTCTTTGATTCGTTGTTGATTATATGTTCATGAAGGGTTTTTTTCCATGAACTAATAAATATATATTCATATATATTGCATGTATTAAATATATTTCATGATGTTTTAATTCCATGAAAGATAATGAGGTAAACATTAAGTTGAAAATCTGATAAGAGATTTTGAGAAGTGATGCATGGTTTGATGGGTTATTCCAAGCCATGTCCACTAAGGTGAGGGATTCCTGCAGAAGATCGTACGATGTACGATGGAAAGAGAAATCGAAGGATTTAAACAAGAAAACGAACTAATTGTTCAGTCAAAAATCTTCGGTAACGTAGATGTTATTTGTTTTGTTTTGTTGGTGTTAAATATATGTTATATATGTTTTTATGTTGTTTGTACTGTGAGGGATGATTTATGAATCCTACTGAGCGTTGGCTTACCCCGTTTGTTTCATCCTTCACAGATCAATGAAAGAGATACGTTCGAATGCGAGTTGCGGCCCGTTTGAGAGGAAAAATACTAAGTAAGTCTTTTATGGTGCTTTTATTGTGTTTTATTTGTTTGAATAAGGGTTAAGAAAATTACTTGGACAATATGGGACATTTTTATGGTTGTTTAAGATCGATTTCGATTTTGGACTGCATGTTGGGTTTTTTGACCAGCAGTAAGATTTTGGATCATATTTGATGTTTTATTTATTGGATTTTATTTTTTTTATACCTCTGGATTTGTGAGATCAAGGGGAGGTTACTTAAAAATTTCATGATTTTAGGAGACGTTTAAGTTACGTTTTCATATTTCAAAATTCGAGTTTTGCAAACTGAAATCTGCTACTGGTTGCACATGTGCTGGGATATATCTGAATTCTGAATAAATCCTTAAGGAACTATGAAATATCACCTATACCCAGGTGTATATGGAAAGGGGATCAATATCTACTAATTTAAAACTTAATACACGATAAAGCTAAATGAGACGAAACTGAAACAAGCAAGTATTGACTAATTCGATTCTCAAATGTGGAATTAAAGGAGAATCAAATATTTCAATCTTGCACAAAAATCATTCACATGAATATAATTGACACAAATAATTTTTGTTGACGGGAAAAAACCTAATGGAAAAAACCCCAGGACCTTATCTAGAAATTACCACTAAGAGTTATTAGAAATCTTACAACCGTTCACGTCGACTACACGAATCCCCTCGTGCAAAAACTCAACCGTTCTTTCTTCACGACTCGAATCCACGAACTGCCTCTTCAATGGTGAGTAAATGTGCCTCCAACTCAGAATCCACCAAGTCTCACACTTGTGTGCTTAAATCCACAAGATTCACTTGAACCCTGTTAAGTATGCAGCTCATCGGAACTTTGCCGACGACGTCACCGGAACTCCACCGGTGACTGTAAAGTGCTGGAAAGTCTTTGGGTTTCAAAGCCCTACTAAATATTCACGCTAGATAGATGTGTTAAACTTTTTTAGCTAAGATGGAGTTCTAAAGAGAATTAGTATGAAACAACCCTCAAGAAAGAATGAATCTTCTCCTCACAAAAGCTTGGAAGAATCAACCATAGAGAAGATGACAAAAGCTTGTTTCTTCAATATTCCTTATTCTCTCAAAACTAGCAATATTCTTTCTTCTTCCTTCTTAGTTAACCTAGAATGTTTGTATTAGTCCTATTTATGGATAAGAAACAAAGCCTAGGTTAGTTGTGGCAAATGACCAAAAAGGGCATGGGAACCCTAGCCACAAAAGTCGCACAACTCAGAACCCCGTAGGCCAAAAATGGATTTTTGGGCAGTTGGTATCGATACTGACAGGCTAGGTATCGATACCAGCTGGGTGATATTGATATTGTACCTGCAAGTATCGATACTCGCTTAGCATGTGACTACAGGCTAGAGCGGTATTGATACTAGCCTGAGCCAGTATCGATACTGGCCTAGCCTGTGACTATAGGCTAGGGCAATATCGATACTCCCTCTAAGGGGTATCAATACCAGCCTGGAATGCATAAATATTTTGTTTAGACCATTCTAGGTTATCTACATGCATCCTAGCTGATGCCACTAAGTCCTAATGTAATTCTAACCACCTATGGATACGATAGGTCACTTACCGATACTCAGAGATTTCCGGTGGAGAGATAGAGTCCGATGAAGTGCTTTTCGCTTCGTTTCACGATGATGTGTAAGTTTTGCATGGTGGGAACACTCTATCATTGACTCAACACCGACTTCAACTTAGTGTACTTTTCTCTCATGAACATTGACAAAACCCAAGGGACCTTTCAATCTCCCCCTTTGTCAATTTCATGACAAAAACTCCATACAAGAGAAAATGCAGAAACAATATTACAACCCGAGTTCTCTTACAATGGACTCAACAAAATTGCAAACCATTCCCAAACTAAGATTAATCCAACACAGGGGAACCTCTGCAAAATCACATAAGATTCATCACGGTATCAAAATATATAATTTAATTAACAAATGCTGTTTGAGAATCACCACTCCCCCAATCTCATGCAACTCCCCCATAAACCTTTCTCCGCCTTTTTGAAATGAAACCGACAAAGGTTAAGGAAAAACAGTGGGGACGAGCAAGATGGAGGACCACAATGCCACAAGACTGTGAATATAACAAAATGTGCAGAAACTTGAGGCATTCAACTGAAATCATTATGCATTCATTCATTCATATAAACAATAAGAGTCAAGTTCAAACATCACATGGGAATGAAAGCACAAAGCATGAGTATTAAAAGAGTGCAACAAAACAAACTAGATCAATAGAAGTTTAATGAACTGAAAACAAAGTAGTTCAGCAAATGTCCTGAAAATGCTAGTCTATTCATCATCATCTTCCTTACCATCATCCATCTCTTCATCATCATCCATCTCCTCATCACCATCGAAGTCAGCTGCATCGTCCTCGTCTTCATCATCATCCTCGTCATCAACATGAGCGAAGGCACTGATTGGGGGATCGACAAGTGGAAGATTGTGAGCTGCTGCATAGTGGTTCACAATAGGAATCATCTGGCCTAAAACTTGATACATGTCTGCATTGTACTGATAGATGTTCAGGTTGCTTTCTCTCAGCTGAAGCAGGATGTCCATAACCCCTCTTTCCTACACACTACGAATAGCTTCAGAATCATTGGGTGGAGGAGGAACAGGGACAGGAGTATGAGCAGGTTCAGGCGCAGGAGCACTCGAGTCGAGATGAGAGCGACTCTTGCTCAAGGTAGACTCATCAATGTCGTGTTTTGCCTTCGGAATCGGTTCAGAGGCAGGAATCTCTAAATCAAAGTGAGTAAGAATACGACCAATGAGCATGGGGAATATGGGTGACCGTGTGCCTTTAGCTTCTGAAAGCATAATCATTTGACGTATAATAAAATAAGCAAAGTCGAACTTTGTGTGCTTGATCATATGATAAAGGAACTGCCCCATGAGTTGAGTGATATGGCTTTTATTGCCGCCTGTGGGATACAAGATGTAGGCAGAAACAATAGCAAGGAGACGCCAATTAAACCTGACATGACTCAGAAGAAATCTCTTATTGGGTGTCCACGGGTGAACAACACCTGAAAGAGCACGAGAGATATCATCAAGAGACGGAACAATTGGGTCTTCACGATTGCTCGGAGGAGGGAACACAATAGGATCATCAATCGCAGGAATTGAGCAAATCGCATAAATCACCTTAGGAGTAATGGTGATCACTTTACCTAAGACATAGGTTTTAAAAGAAAGATCTCCGATATTGGCACCATGCATATTTGCATAGAACAAGCGTACAAGTCGGGGATAGGCAGTACCCATCCCATCTAAAAGGTTGAGAGCACGAAAAGTATACAAAGTCTCACGAAGAAAGGTTAATCCGAACCGATTATATTTAACTTTACGTTTAACAATGAGTGAGCTTTTGGAAAACACTTTGTTATAGCGCTACAAGCAATTTTCGGAGAAGAATTTTTCTCCGATTTTTGGGTAAATGGTTGGGGACCATTGTGAAAGTCTAAATTCGCCCTACGGTTAATGAATTTAACCGTATGTCAATGTGACTATGGTTAAGGATCACACTATCACCTAATTAAAAATTACTAAGGTGATAAGAGTACAACAAAAATCTCTAACAAGAGTATTGACTTATTCGATTCTTAATATGCGGAATTAAGAACAAGAATCGAATATTTCAATCTCACAACAAGTATGAAAATATGCACAAGAGATTTTGTTAACGAGGAAAACCCAAACTGGGAAAAACCCCGGGACCTAGTCCAGCAAGAATCCACTAAAAGTTATTGAAAACTTACAACCCGATTTACCACTCGATGGACACGATTTACGACTCCCTCTACGCTCCAACAGCTACGGTGTACAGTTCTTCCACAAATTCGAAATCCACGAATTTGCCTCTTAGTAGATGATGATGCGTCTCCAACTTGAACTCCACAAGTCCCGCACCTTGAACCAATACTTGACTCCTCAAGTATATCACCACAAGCTTGAAACTTCAAGCTCAACCACCGGAAATCCACCGGCAACAAAACTCAGGTTTTGAGTTAAAATGGGAAGGATTAAAGCATGTACAACAAGCTTGGAAGCTAAAGAATTAGAGTTGAAACTCTCCAAGAACTTGTTGATAAATAGGGTGAATGGTTGATTAAACATTGATGGTTCAATCCCTATTTATAACTCAAAATGTCCAGCACAAACCCAGAAATCTCTAGGTTGTATTAGGTCAAAAGCTAGACACAATAATGGAGATGAGGAGACATTCCATTGATCCCTCATCCCATTTAGAGGTGTTCCCCACGCACCAATAATTTCCCTAAAACATGCTTAAGAGGAAATGTGCAAAAAAGTGAAAAGGAATCACTTTACAGCTCACGAAACAGCTGAAATCGCACATATCTGGGCGTTGGTTTCGAAACCAAGAAGGTTGGTTTCGAAACCAAAAAAGGCCTGGAATGATTTTCATAACTTTGGTTTCGAAACCAATATGTTTGGTTTCGAAACCAAAGACCATCTAACATCATTCTGTAGCTTTGGTTTCGAAACCAACAAGTCAGTTTCGAAACCAAAAACCATCTGTTGGCATTTTTCAGGGTTGGTTTCGAAACCAATATGGTTGGTTTCGAAACCAAAAACCTCCTGACATCATTTTTCAACTTTGGTTTCGAAACCAACCTCCTTGGTTTCGAAACCAACCTTTGGCCACAGTACAAATGGTCACAGTTTCCCGAAAAACCGTGGTATTCTGACAGCATTCTTTCAAACACTAGTTTTAAGGGGTTTTGACATCTTTTGCCATTCCGTACTTTCTCATATGATCTAATATGAACTAACCACCTATGGTATTGAGTTACTAAGTCACTTACCATCCTAAAATGAGTTCCGGTGGTTTCTCATATGATCTAATATGAACTAATCACCTATGGTATTGAGTTTCTAAGTCACTTACCATCCTAAGATGAGTTCCGGTGGTTCTCATATGATCTAATATGAACTAACCACCTATGATATTGAGTTTCTAAGTCACTTACCATCCTAAGATGAGTTCCGGTGGTGAGTTGAGCTTCTTGGAGTCTTTGCTTCGCAACGAACCGAATGACTCACTAACTCTAACTCAAGTTACATTGACCATCTTGAGTTTACCTTTGACACGAAATTCGACAAATATGACATGAGTGAACTCATGGACCTAACAATCTCCCCCTTTGTCATTTTCGTGACAAAGCCATACATAAGAAAATAGTATAAAGAACCTTCCCCATTACAACTCGTATTTTCTTACACATGACTCAATAGAACTTAAAACACGGATTGTATAAAACAACCTGTTTCCTGCACATGCTCACAAAACAAGTCAAGGAATCTTATAAAATACTAAATACATACCTTGAAGAATGTTTAGAGCATTTAATGAAGGTAGAGATAATATCTCTCCCCCTTTGTCAAAGCTTCTCCCATCTTAAGATATCTTCCAATGGTGGTGAGTTGAGCTTTGCACAAGTCTTCTCTCCTTCACTATAAGTCTTCATTGGTTAAAAATGTAGAGACAACTTGCAAACTCTCATTGGCTATATTGAGTTTGATTTGACACGCAAATTGACAAAATCCATGAGGGAACTTATGGACCTTACAATCTCCCCCTTTGTCAATTTCGTGACAAAACCCATTCAACACCCATTCATAAGGTTCAATGAGAGATAAAAGACAAAACTCCCCCAAACAAATAGAGACATTAAACTCTATGGGTTGTCTTTAACTTGTTTCCTGCACATGTCCACAAGACACATCAAGGTACCATGGAAGTCATGAATATAAATAATGAATATGCTTACACTCCCCCTTGATAAGTGCTACAAGAATCTCTCCCCCTATGTGATAAAACTCGTATCACATAGTACTCCCCTTGCAAAGTCAAGAACACATAATTCTCCCCCTTTTTGTCACAAATAGACAAAGGATAGAAGACAACAAAAGTACAAGGAGAAACTGAGAAAGACAATGTATGGAAACACAAATACAAACCAACCAACCATAAGAATAAATATCTAACTAATTTTCAACCAAGTAGATAGTTAGATAGACAATAAGAAAGTATGGTGGAAGGCAAGTAAGAACATGTCACACACTATAAAATTTATCAAAGCTAGTTACAAGGTGTATCAGAGCTAAGATAAGAAATAAAACCAAAGTGTGTGAATGTATCCTGGTTTTGAAAACCAATGGAGAAAATGCAAATTTTTGGATTTTTTCAAATATTAGCTTAATGCAAATAATGAGCAAGCATGCACAAATATATGCAAATAAACAAAACATGCAAGCTCCCCCTCAACCAGATCATGAGAAAGATTTGAATCTTAAAACTAATCCGGTTCAACATGCATCAACACACAACAAATCTATGCTATCAATGTATGCAAGTAGAAAAGTTTTGTTGTGTCCAAATCATGTTGTCAAGGCTATCAATAATATAATACACAATCACAATTAAAAATTTCTTAATCATGAAATTGCAAAAATTTATTCAAATATAGCCAAGCAAGTTCTCAATCATGAAAATCACAACACTCAATATTCTGATTATGGTGTGTGTGTGTTGAGAGAACAATATCATTATGTGAGACCATCCTAAAAGGAAAATAAGATAAGGTTATCCATATTACCAATTTCTTCAAATCTGAACCTTACCTAGCATGAAAGAACTATCTCACATTGTTACCTATTAATGACCTTCATGTTTGAGTTTGAATGAAACTTGAGGAACTCAAGAGCATGAGACATAGATCACCAACTTGTTACCAATATTTTCCCTAAACTTGCAAGCGACTCTTATCCGAGGAGACACAACCAAGAAAGTACCCGTATTGGAACCAAGTGGGTCACTATGAGGTCAAGATGAAGAATAAAGAACATCGAGTTCCCAATCTTTTTGCGGGATCTCACTCTTTTTGATGTTCAAACACCGAGTTCAACATTTTTTTTTACGAGAACTCACTCTTTTGGTGTTTCACCAAGCTCAAGATCTTTTACGAGAGCTTACTGTTTTGGTGATGTTTCATAACAAGATATAACAATATTTTTCAGCACTTCATCAAAACACAATATCCTAGTGAGAGATAGTCCAACCAGCTAGTTCAGTCCATTAATGAATCATAAGCTTTATTTTAACCCATCCAATGATTCAACTAGGATAAAATCACACTTACTCAAGAGGCTCTTATGTGCACAAGATTTATAGATCAGTCAAGAGAGTATATGGATTTAGAGAAGAGATTCACAAGCTATATCAAAATAAAATAAAGTAATTCAGATTTGTGAAATCTCTTATATGTTCAAGTATTCTATAAAAGATAGCCAATAACAACAAGAAGAACACTTAAAACATACATGTATTAGAATGCAATTTGTGAAAGCAAACTAATCTTCAAAACTCATTTTTCAACCCAAAAATAATATGCAATGCAAAACAGGGGAAAAGTGAGAATACAAACCTACAGAAAAAAATTCTGCTTGATGTGGTTGACCATCAATATTCACTACTTGTGTAGTAGCTTGTTTCTCAATCAATAACAAAGGTTTATACACTTCATTCAGTATTGACAAAGAAACAAGATGACAAACAAAAAAATATACACACATGTCCCAAAAATGATTTGACAATAAATGGGCATGCTGTAAAGTATGATACTTAGTAGATGAAATGTCATGTTCAAATGCAATAAGAACTTATCTACAAGTACATACAACAAACACTAGAATGCATAACAATCAACTAAAATGCAAACTAGTAGAACACTCACTCAACTACCCCAACTATATATGCAATCAAAACAAGGGAAGGAGTGAGAATATCAACAATCAAGTAATGGTACGACCACTACCACTAACCAATAAGTACTTAGATGACTTACCAGTATTGTATGTAGTGAGAGTTTCAAGACATGCCAAATCACTTTTTCTTACCCATATGGCCTTGAATTTCTTAAATGTCTTCATTTGATTTAAGTCCACATGAGTAGGTTTGGTTGTCTCAAGCACAACCTTTTTGGTCTTGTTTCTCTTCCTTTTCTTTGAATAAGATTTTGATCCAAAGGAATACATACCTTGTTTGTTGTTGTCAAGCTTTCCAATATCTCCAGTCAATGCTTGAGCCTTGTCACTCAATGATTTGATTCTTTTTAAAAGATCTTGATTGACATTATGAGACTTTTTGCAATCTTCTAAAAAGAATCTACATTTGTTCTGCAAATGTCCCTTATAACCACAATAAGAACACACATTATTAATGTTAGAAACTTTAGGCTTACCTTGTGGTTTTATAGCTTGCTTTGGGATATGTTGCTTGACAACTTGCTTTGGAGCTTGTTGGTCAACTTGCTTAACTGCTCTCTTTTGTGGAGGAGGAGGATGAGTCTTAGCTTTCACAAAGGTCGTCGACGTTGAGGTGCTAGCAACCTTACTTGGATCAAAGCCGAGTCCCTTCTTGTCACTCGAATTCTTCGATCCTTTCAACATAGAGACAAGGTTATTCGACCCATGATTGAACTTTATGAGCATCTCTTTAGACTCTTTTAGCTCATCCTTCATTTTTTGTATCTCTTCAAGAAGTGATGTGACTCTCTCATTAGTCACCACCAGCTCATTCTTGAGGAATTTGATTTCTTTATCTTTTCCTTCAAGAATCTCTTTGTCCTCTGCCTTCCTCTTAGAGGCTTCTTCCACTTGAAGAGTGAGATCATTCTTCTCAGTCATAAGACTTGAATTCTCTAGTTTGAGCTCCTTGTTTGCCTTTGACAAGCTCTTACTATTTTCAAGAATTCTTGAGAACAACTCTGTAGGATCAACATCATCCTCGCTATCACTTCGAAGATCATTAGATTCAGCTTGTATATCTTTTTCATGATCAACAGATGCAGCCATAGCCATTAGTTCAATGTTCTCTTTACTACTTCCTTTAGTAGCCTGAAGATCTTCAAAATCAGTATATAAATCTTCAAGGAGATCATAAGAAGATTCCACAAAGGTAATAAAAGCCTTAGTGGTTTCTTCTTTGTCTCCAATATGATCAGTATGAAGATCTTCTGATTCCATACTTATTTCATCTTCTGAGTGGACACAAGAAGATTCCAAGGAAGTGGTAAAAGCCACATAGTTTGCTTTATCTTCATTGTCACTTGAACTTACTGAATCATCCCAAGTGACCATCCTCTTTTTCCTGCTTTTGGACTTTTTGTTGGGACATTCATTGGAAAAGTGTCCAAAACCATGGCATTTAAAACATTGAATATCACTAGAGTTGTTATTTTTCTTATGAGCTTTATCCTTACTTAATGACTTACTCTTACTTGAGGATGAAATCCCATGTTTCAGAATTTTTCTTTTCTCGACTTTAAGAAACTCTATAAAATTTTCGAAAAGAAACTCAAGATCCTTATTATCACCATGATCATCCTCGTCTTCTGAATCAGTATAGGTGACATTCTTTGATGCTGCAAAAGCTATATCCTTTGAAGTCCTTGAATGATGCAAACTGGATTCAAAGGTTTTTAAGTTACCTGCAAGTTCTTCAGGAAGAATAGCATCAATATCTTTACTCTCTTCGATAGCCGTAACCTTGGCTTGAAATCTCTCCGGAAGAGACCTCAAAACCTTACGTACTATCTTAGAGTTAGAAATAGATTCACCCAAAGCAAAAGAATTGTTGACAATTTCATTTAATTTAGCATAGAATTCATCAAAAGATTCATTGTCATCCATTTTGATGGTTTCAAATTGGGTGGTTAACATTTGAAGCTTTGCTATTTTTACAGTTCTAGTACCTTCATGGGTTACCATTAAAATGTCCCATGCCTCTTTTGCTACTTCACAATTAGATATGCGACGAAATTCGTCAGCCGTTACAGCAGCAAAAATGGCATTGAGAGCCTTGCTATTTCTAGTAGCAGCTTCACTATCTATGGCATCCCATTGATCTTCTGGTTTAGGAACTACTCTAGAATTGTCTCTAGGTCCTACAATCATAGTAGGTGGAGACCAAGCAACCTCAATAGTTCTCCAAACTCTTTGGTCTATAGACTTTAAGAAAGCTCTCATCCTAGCTTTCCAAAAAGGATAGTTATTTCCATTGAATAATGGAGGTAAATTTACTGCACTACCCTCTCTTTGTGATTCCATAAGTCACAACAAGGATCACACTTAGGTTGTTAAACCCAGCAAGTGAACCTGCTCTGATACCAATTGAAAGTCTAAATTCGCCCTACGGTTAATGAATTTAACCGTATGTCAATGTGACTATGGTTAAGGATCACACTATCACCTAATTAAAAATTACTAAGGTGATAAGAGTACAACAAAAATCTCTAACAAGAGTATTGACTTATTCGATTCTTAATATGCGGAATTAAGAACAAGAATCGAATATTTCAATCTCACAACAAGTATGAAAATATGCACAAGAGATTTTGTTAACGAGGAAAACCCAAACTGGGAAAAACCCCGGGACCTAGTCCAGCAAGAATCCACTAAAAGTTATTGAAAACTTACAACCCGATTTACCACTCGATGGACACGATTTACGACTCCCTCTACGCTCCAACAGCTACGGTGTACAGTTCTTCCACAAATTCGAAATCCACGAATTTGCCTCTTAGTAGATGATGATGCGTCTCCAACTTGAACTCCACAAGTCCCGCACCTTGAACCAATACTTGACTCCTCAAGTATATCACCACAAGCTTGAAACTTCAAGCTCAACCACCGGAAATCCACCGGCAACAAAACTCAGGTTTTGAGTTAAAATGGGAAGGATTAAAGCATGTACAACAAGCTTGGAAGCTAAAGAATTAGAGTTGAAACTCTCCAAGAACTTGTTGATAAATAGGGTGAATGGTTGATTAAACATTGATGGTTCAATCCCTATTTATAACTCAAAATGTCCAGCACAAACCCAGAAATCTCTAGGTTGTATTAGGTCAAAAGCTAGACACAATAATGGAGATGAGGAGACATTCCATTGATCCCTCATCCCATTTAGAGGTGTTCCCCACGCACCAATAATTCCCCTAAAATATGCTAAGAGGAAATGTGCAAAAAAGTGAAAAGGAATCACTTTACAGCTCACGAAACAGCTGAAATCGCACATATCTGGGCGTTGGTTTCGAAACCAAGAAGGTTGGTTTCGAAACCAAAAAAGGCCTGGAATGATTTTCATAACTTTGGTTTCGAAACCAATATGTTTGGTTTCGAAACCAAAGACCATCTAACATCATTCTGTAGCTTTGGTTTCGAAACCAACAAGTCAGTTTCGAAACCAAAAACCATCTGTTGGCATTTTTCAGGGTTGGTTTCGAAACCAATATGGTTGGTTTCGAAACCAAAAACCTCCTGACATCATTTTTCAACTTTGGTTTCGAAACCAACCTCCTTGGTTTCGAAACCAACCTTTGGCCACAGTACAAATGGTCACAGTTTCCCGAAAAACCGTGGTATTCTGACAGCATTCTTTCAAACACTAGTTTTAAGGGGTTTTGACATCTTTTGCCATTCCGTACTTTCTCATATGATCTAATATGAACTAACCACCTATGGTATTGAGTTACTAAGTCACTTACCATCCTAAAATGAGTTCCGGTGGTTTCTCATATGATCTAATATGAACTAATCACCTATGGTATTGAGTTTCTAAGTCACTTACCATCCTAAGATGAGTTCCGGTGGTTCTCATATGATCTAATATGAACTAACCACCTATGATATTGAGTTTCTAAGTCACTTACCATCCTAAGATGAGTTCCGGTGGTGAGTTGAGCTTCTTGGAGTCTTTGCTTCGCAACGAACCGAATGACTCACTAACTCTAACTCAAGTTACATTGACCATCTTGAGTTTACCTTTGACACGAAATTCGACAAATATGACATGAGTGAACTCATAGACCTAACACATTGTCTTGCCACACCCTTCCCTCAAGGGTTGGCGGAAGAGCCGAGATTTCCCGGAGCCTTTCTCTTTTGCCCACCAGCCATGGGAGATCTCAAAATAAGATAAGAAGGCAAGAAATCAAGATTTTTCAAAGAAAAACACAAGAAAAAGGTGCAAAATCACACCTCCAACCAAGGATATAAGATTGAGAATGCAAATCACAACCACAAGGAAGGAAAACACACAGAAATCTAGGGCAAAAATTCTACAGGATGAGTGGAATCAATTAAGAAGACAAGAACTTACCCTAGATCGTTTAACCACAGAGAGGAAGGGAAAGAATAGACGGTGAATGCCCAAAATCGACGGAGAAGGTCTGGTTTCCCTTGCTTGAAGAAGAACTCTCTCTCTCTCTTTCAAAACCCTTGAATAAGAAAGGAGGAGAGAATCAATAGCCACATATACTTCGCACAAAAATTGAGGCTAAATTGTCGCCCAAAATAGGGGATATCGATACCCATCAAAGTGGTATCGATACCGCTTAAAAACTATCAGACAACCTTAGTATCGATACCCATCAAAGTGGTATTGATACCGCTAAAAGAAAGCAATCAGATCACTCGGGTATTAATACCGCCCATAGCTGGTATCGATACCGGCTGGGCAAAGGCCATATGTATGTCAGGCATGCCTGGTATCGATATCAGCAAGGGCTATATCAATACGAACAACAATAATCCCTTGAGTCTAATCACCCCCAAAACACTTTTAAAAATGTGTCTACCAATGTGATGAAACCAATCTCTTTAGTCATGCTAGGGAATAAGCACACACAGTGATCCAAGTCCAATGACCCAAAATCATCAAGATGAGACTCAAACACAAGGTCAAGAAATGACCATGAACACCTAGCTTTCAGGGAATACCAAGGTATAAACATAGAGAGCTAGAGATGATTTGAACACACTTTTCATCAAGATAGAAAGGTGAGTAGGTGTGTATGTGCAAGTATCATACATTGTAGAGAGATCCTCGAGAGCTGATAACCATTAAGCTTTTACTCTCTCTTTGCTATTCTAGACCACACCAGTATGGAGAAACGAATCACAAGGCACACAACACGTAGATTAGAACTAGCATAATAGGGTTTACCCAGCAACGTATATTTTAGAATACAATCAACCCAAGAGCATGCAACATGGTTCGTCATGACTACCCAAGAACTTATTGAATATAAGATATTAAAAGTGTGCTTTCAGGGCAGTGAGACTCTTCATTAGGTCACACTACGAACTATCTAGCCACCAAGCTCAAAATCTTTTACGAGAGCTTACTCTTTAGGTGGTACACTGAGTTCAAAATTTTTTACAAGAACTCACTCTTAAGGTGTATAGCAAACAAAAAAGATATCATGACTGTACAGGTGCTATAATAGTTAGTCCATACTAGTTTGATTTAAAAAAGATCGAAAGAGTCAACAAACATACAAACTAGGATCAAGTCACACACACATTTAATCAAGCACATGAAACATACTCAACGTCACTGACTAGTATATAAGGTGTGAAGCAAGATACTTAAACTCTTAAGATCCATAGGATAAGGGCATTCACCAAAAGCTAGCGGCATATGATTTTAAGAGCAAATGATCAAAACCATCTATAATAATCAAAATCGTGCAGAAAGGATCACAAGTGTATCACACCGGTCGCGACTGCATCAAGACACAAGATATGAATGCAACACATGAAAAGCACCGAGAAAACTATGCATAAAAACCACAATTCTTCAAAAACTATGAAAGGCTATTAAAAACACCTATAATGCAGTAATGGGTGATGCAATGCAATCTAGGAATCACACACTCACCTACCTACAACGAGAGAGTCATTCAAGTAAGGGGTAGGAGAGAGGTCCTGGTGTGCTCACGTCATGGAGACAACACCAATGACCCTTTTAAGTTTCTCAAAGGTCAAAGAGTCCAATGGCTTAGTGAGAATGTCTGCAAGTTGCTTCTCCGTAGGCACGTGCTCAAGATGAATTACCTTTTCTTCGACAAGACCATGAATAAAGTGATGCCTAATGTCAATGTGCTTAGTTCTAGAGTGTTGTACAGTATTCTTGGTAATGTCAATGGCACTAGTGTTATCACAGTAAACTATCATAGTGGTATGCTCAAAACCATAATCACTAAGCATTTATTTTGTCCAAAGTAATTGAGTGCAACACGAACCTGCGGCAATGTATTCGACCTCGGTAGTGGAGAGGGATTGAGAGTTCTGCTTTTTGCTTTGCCATGCTATAAGGGTGAGTCCAAGATAGTAGCATCCTCCCGAAGTACTCTTCCTATCATACACATTCCCAGCCCAATCCGCATTGGAGTAGGCACATATTTCGGAGTTGGTATCATTGGTATACCAAAGCCCATATCCAAGAGTTCCCTTGACATATCGAATGATACGTTTTACGGCTTTCAGGTGGGACTCTTTCGGACTAGCTTGATAGCGAGCACAGGCTCCTACGCTGAAAGATATATCCTGTCTACTTGCCTTGAGATAGATGAGGCTCCCTATTATGCTTCGATAAGTCTTTTGATCATCCTCCTTTCTAGATTCATCTTTTGACAACTTCTTAGTGGTACTCATGGGTATATAGGAAACTTTGGCAGATTCCAAGTCGAACTTCTTCACCAAGTTCTTCGCATATTTTCTTTGTGATACAAATATTCCATCATGAGTTTGCTTGACTTGTAATCCAAGAAAGAAGGTGAGTTCACCGACCATACTCATCTCAAACTCCTTGCTCATAAGTTTGGCAAATGAATCAGCTTCGTTCGAGGTAGTTGAGCCAAACACAATATCATCCACATATATTTGTGCCATGAGCACATCTTCATTTAACCATTGTATGAACAGTGTTTTGTCGGCTCCCCCTCTTGAGAAACCTTTCTTGAGCAAAAATGAGGTAAGTCGATCATACCATGCCCTTGGGGCCTGCTTCAATCTATACAATGCCTTCTTGAGACGATACACATGATCTGGGTAGTGTGGATCTTCAAATCCCTTCGATTGCTCCACATAGACTTCTTCTTGAAGAATTCCATTTAGAAATTCTGTCTTGACATCCATTTGATATAGTTTCATTTTTTTGTTGCAAGCAAATGCCATCATGAGTCTTTTGGATTTCAATCGAGCAACTGGAGCGAAGGTTTCATTAAAGTCAACACCTACAATTTGATTGTACCCTTGTGCAACTAATCTAGCCTTATTTCGAATCACCGTACCAAATTCATCAGATTTGTTCTTGAATATTCATTTGGTGCCTATGACATTGATGTTCTTTTGCCTTGGTACAAGAAATCAAACGTCTTGCCGTGAGAATTGGTTGAGTTCTTCTTGCATAGCTTCGATCAAATTCTCATCCTGAAATGCATCAAAGACATTTGTTGGTTCAAAGTCAGCGAGGTAACATACATAATTGACAATATTTTCAACTTGTCTTCTCGTCCTGACTCCAATGGTTTCGTCCCCAATGATGTTTTCTTCGGTATGACTCCTTGCCCACTTAGGACGTTGAGAATTGGATATACCGGTTTGGCTTTCTATGACCACTTCATTAGATTTCTCAT
Organism: Macleaya cordata; assembly: GCA_002174775.1. NCBI lineage: Eukaryota > Viridiplantae > Streptophyta > Magnoliopsida > Ranunculales > Papaveraceae > Macleaya > Macleaya cordata. The sequence goes on along the minus strand of MVGT01000907.1, from coordinate 59,301 downwards.
TTGTATCATCACTATGAGTGCCTCTTTGGGATTTATTGGAAGTTGTACTCTTGAGCCTTAGAAGTCTTCCCTTTCTCCAACCTATTTGGAGGTAACACTTCATCCTTTGTATCTTCAGATCTTGAGCCCATGTCATCAATCACAACGTTGATGGACTCCATCATTGATTTCATTTTCTTATTGTAGACTCATTAGGCTCTGCTGTTCAGAACATACCCCAAGAAGATGCCTTCATTACTTTTTGCATCAAACTTCCCCAGATGCTCACGGTCTCTCAATATGTAACATGTACTTCCAAATATCTGAAGATAATTTAGATTTGGCTTCTTCCCATACCACAACTCATACAGAGTGTTTAGGGTCTTGGTCCTCATGTAAACCCAGTTTACAAGATAACATGCTGTTGACACCGCTTCTCTCCAAAACCTTTGAGTAAGACCTTTGCTATGAAGGAGCACTCTTGTCGTCTCTTGAATGACACAGTTCTTTCTTTCAGCAACCCCATTTTGTTGAGGAGTAATCGATGCTAGGAATTCATGCTTGATTCCATATTCACCACAATAGTCTTCAACCTTGGTATTATGAAATTCGGTTCCCCGATCACTTCGAATTCTTTTGATCTTTCTTTCTTGTTCATTTTGAGTTCTCTGCGCAATAACAAAAAACTCATCAAAAGTATGAGATTTTTCTCAGAGGAAAGCCACCCAAGTGAACCGAGAGAAATCATCAACCATAACTAAATGTAGCTAGTACCTCCTATGGTTTGAGTTCTCATTGGACCCATGAGGTCCATATGAATGACTTGAAGAGGTTTAGTCGTGAGAATATCTTTAGAGGATTTGTGTGAGCTTCGTGTTTACTTTCCCACTAAACACGTTCCACACTTGCCATCAACCTCTTTGCATAGTTTTGGAACACCTCTCACAGCTTCTTTGTTGGTTAACTTAGCAAGGTCCTTAAAGTTAACATGGCCTAACCTTTGGTGCCATAGAAGTGTGGTGTCCAACTTGGTTAGATTACACAGCAATTTAGTTGATGTATCAACCATGTAACAGTTGCTGGAAGTTCTCTTCCCATGTATACTTTCTAACCCATTTGGATCTTTAATGATACACCCTTGAGCGGTAAAAGTTACTGAATAGTTAGAGTCACAAATTTGACTAATGCTTAAGAGATTGGCATGCATACCTTCGACGTACAGAACATCGTGATTCTTTGGAATTTCAGGGAGATTGATTGTACCTTTCCCGGTTATCCTGGTCGTGCTCCCATCTCTAAAGGTGAAATTCCCACCGGAGAATTTTTCAAGATGTGAGAAGCATTCTTTGTCTTCGGTCATGTGTCGGCTACAACCACTATCTAGAAACCAATCCGATGTGGTCACTTTATATACAATGATATCCATAGTATGAGCATATGTGGATGCTTTGAGATGATCTCCTAGTGCCTCTTATCTTGGCTTGTGACTTGATAACCTGCTTTGAAGATTGTTGCTTACCTACAAGCTTTGTAGCTTGTTTGTCGGCATGCATGACAGCTCCCGTTTGTGGAGAAGGAGTCTTGGCTTTCACAAAGTTTGTTGATGTTGATCTACTAGCACCGTTGCAAATATCAAACCCGGACCCTTTTTGTCGCCCGAGTTCTTAGCACCATTCAACATTGACACTAGATTGTTCGACCCGTGGTTGAACTTCATCAACATCTTTTTTGACTTACACAGTTCTTCATTCACCCATTTTATCTCATCAAGGAGAAATGTGACTTTCTCATTTGCCATCCCAAGTTCATTCTTGAGAACCTTGATTTCTTTATCTTTTCCTTTAAGGATTACTGTGTTTTCCAGTACCTTCTTGGAGACCTCATTCACTTGAAGAGTCAAGTTCTTCTTTTCCACCTCAAGGCATGTGACCTTCATTTGAAGTTCCTTATTGGTCCTTGAAAGGTACTTGCTATTCTCCAAAATTCTAGAGAACAGTTGTTCTTCTTGGAGTTCATCTTCACTCATATCATCGCCACTAGAGGATTAATTGGATATGTCTCTTTTGTTGTCTTCTTATTCTTGTGATGATAGTAGAGAGGTAGTAAAGGCGACGTAATTTTGTCTCGTCTCTCATTCACTCTCTTCAGAAGATCCGGAATCCGATGAAGAATCATCGAAAGTGACATTCATTACTTTTTTACCCTTTGAGTGGTTTGAGCTTCCTTTGTTTAAACAAATACGTGCCATATGGCCAAACCCACGACATTTGTAGCATTGAATTTCATCACTCTTATTCTTCTTAAATTTCTTGTCAAATGACTTGACATTCTCATGCGGTTTAGACTTAGAGGAGGAATGATTGTACTTGTCGAATTTCTGAAATCTTCCTTTCTTCTTTAAGTACTTCTTGAACTGCGTGGAGAGAAGAGCTATTTCCTCGTCACTAGAGTTATCGGAGGATTTATCATCCTTGTTCGCCACTTGCTTAAAAACTTTGAAAGCAATGTTCTTTGATTTCTTTGATGATCGAAAGTTCAATTCAAATGTCCTAAGATTACCTGCAAGTTCCTCAGAAAGAAGAGCATCATATCTTTACTCTCCTCAATAGCCGTAACTTTGGCCTCAAATCTCTCGGGGAGAGATCTCAGCACCTTACAGACTATCTTGGAGTTTAAAATGGTATCTCCTGGGGCAAATGAGTTATTCACTATCTCACCGAGTTTGCTGTAAAACTCCTTGAAGGTTTCGTGTTCTTTCATACAAAGATTTTCAAATTGAGAAGTAAACATTTGCAGTTTGGCAATCTTGACAGTCTGGGTACCCTCATGAGTGACTTCTAGTATTTTCCATACCTCCTTTGCTACAAGGCAATTTGAAATACTTCGAAACTCATCTATTGTAACAGCATTGAATATGGCATTAAGACCTTTGTTGTTATAGGTGGCCTTATCGATTTCAGTTTCAGTCCAGACATATCTTGCCTTAGGTTTGGTCACGGCAACACCATCAATTGTGGTGGTTATGGTTGGAGGGGACTAACCATCTTCTACAGCCATCCAAACTCTTTCATCTATAGTGCTTAGGAAGGCTCTCATGTGTGCTTTCTAATACGCATAGTTACTGCCGTTGAACAATAGATCTCACTGGGATGTAAAGCCCTAAGTGGTGACCTATTATGCTCTGATACCACTTGAAATATCACATATACCCAAGTGGCTATGGAAGGGTGATCAATATCTACCAATATAAAACTTAATACACGATAAAGCTAAATGATACGAAATTGAAACAAGTAAGTATTGACTTATTCGATTCTCAAATGCGGAATTAAAGGAGAATCAAATATTTTAATCTTGCACAAAAATCATTCACATGAATATAATTGACATAAATAATTTTTGTTGATGGAGAAAAACCTAACGGAAAAAACCCCGGGACCTAGTCCAGAAATTACCACTAAGAGTTATTAGAAATCTACAACCGTTCACATTGACTATACGAATCCACTCGTGCAAAAACTCGACCGGTCTTTCTTCACGAATCGAATCCACGAACCACCTCTTCAATGGTGAGTAAGTGTGCCTCTAACTCAGAATCCACCAAGTCTCACACTTGTGTGCTTGAATCCACAAGTTTCACTTGAACCCTGTTAAGTATGCAGCTCATCGGAACTTTGCCGACGACGTCACCGGAACTCCACCGGTGATTGTAAAGTGCTGGAAAGTCTTTGGGTTTCAAAGCCCTACTAGATCTTCATGCTAGATGGATGTGTTAAACCTTTCTAGCTAAGATGAAGTTCTAAAGAGAGTTAGTATGAAACAACCCTCAAGGAAGAAAGAATCTTCTCTTCACAAAAGCTTGGAAGAATCAACCATGGAGAAGATGACAAAAGCTTGGTTCTTCAATATTCCTTATTCTCTCAAAACTAGAAATATTCTTTCTTCTTCCTTTTTAGTTAACCTAGAATGCTTGTCTTAAAACTATTTATGGACAAGAAACAAAACCTAGGTTAGTTGTGGCAAATGACCAAAAAGGGCATGGGAACCTTAGCCCAAAAGTCGCACAACTCAGAACCCTGTAGGCCAAAAATGGATTTCTGGGCAGTTGGTATCGATACTGACAGGCTAAGTATCGATACCAGTTGGGTATTATCGATACTGCACCTTCCAGTATCGATACTCGCCTAGCTTGTGACTACAGGCTAGAGCGGTATCGATACCAGCCTGAGCCAGTATCGATACTGCCCTTGCCTGATAGGCTGTATCGATAGCAGCCTGGATACATGCATAAATATTTTGTTTAGACCATTCTAGGTTGTCTACATGCATCCTAGCTTATGCCACTAAGTCCTAATCCAATTCTAACCACCTATGGTATACGATAGGTCACTTACCGATACTCGGAGATTTTCGGTGGAGAGATAGAGTCCGATGGAGAGCTTTTCGCTTCGTTTCACGATGATGTGTGAGTTTTGCATGGTGGGAATACTCTATCACTAACTCAACACCGACTTCAACTAAGTGTACTTTTCTCTTATGAACATTGACAAAACCCAAAGGGCCTTTCAAACTAGACTGAGGACAAAATATGAAAGATGTGCATCGTTGAGTATAGTTTTAGAAGATTTTTACATAACCTGATTCTGATACCCGGGGCGTAAACCATAAATTTTTAAGTAAACGTCATGCATGACCTGTCAGTTGAATGGGTTCTAATGAACGTGTTATTTTGTGCGTTTTTCTGACCTAAAAATATTACAAAAATATTGTGTAAATGAAGACATGTTTTTTAACAAAACCCTAAAAGGTGTTCTGGTTTTGAACGCATAATAAGTCACAAAATGCTCTGCAAAGTTTAGAAATCCCCTACAGGCATAGTTTATGAAATATAAATACTAAGGTACATGGACCCTAGGACCCTGGTTGGACCTTATGACTTGCTTAGACCTGTAGACAGGTCTAATGCATGTAATGTTTTTGTTTAAATATCTGACCTAGATATGGTCCTAAGTTGGCATAATCGACTAAGAATTGAAACCAGTTTCGTTAGGCCTAAACTGACCAAGTCCAAGAGAGATGGACCAAAACGTATTTCAAAAACCACCCAACTAATGTTCGGAATTTTGGATATTTACACCCAAGTGGGGGGTGTAAGTACACCCAAGGTACGGGATGTTACAATGTTAAAGACAAAGTAGAAGGGACCCAAGGATACTATGGGTATTTATAAAATATGTGCCTAAGTAATTCACATAAGGGTATTTTGGTAAAAGAACTCGCCATATGTTGTGCACGTCCCTTTTGACAGAAACTGTCAATTTGGGAGTGTATTCCTAATTTCAATTAAAATAAGGATATATCGTAAAAGCACTTATTTTTGGGGGGTATTTCGCTAATTGTCCCAATATTTTATCGGGGGAAACCATGATCCTGAATTGTTGCAAGAGAGAATCTTAAACCCCAACAAAACTTGACCCGACCCTAACTCTGACTATTTCAACGTATCCTAACTCGACTAGTGGGTAAATGAGTCATGGTTGGGATAGAGCATTCCTTACTGATCGACCCATATCCCGACTAGGATTAGGGTTACCCTAACTTGTTGCTTTACTTTTATATCTTAGGGTTGGAAAACTGATCTATTTAAAAAATAAGTCAATATTTGGATATATTGAGCATTTCTCACCCATCAACCAATCATCCCTACCAAGGTTAGGATCAACTCTAACTTATTGCTTTGTTTTTATATTTTAGAGTTGGAAAATTGATCTATTTACAAAATAAAGTCAAAATTAGGATTGAACATTACGAAAAAAATCCAAATATGGTTGACGATCTGACTCGTTACTAGGTCTAATTGTCTTTGCGAGATGGATGGAAGAAAAAAATAGACACAAAGATCGAAGAAGAGGGGGCCAACAACCACTTGCTTAAGTGGTTGGCATCCTTCCTTATAACTTGGAGGTCTTGGGTTCAAAACTCTTTGGCTGTGGTATTACCATTGAGTAAAGGCCCATGTAATTTCATATATATATATATATATGTGTGTGTGTGTGTGTGTGTGTGTGTGTGTGTACTTCTAAATAAAGCTACTGCGCCCGTTGGTGGTGCCATTTCCTGTATCCGTTAGTGGGTGTCAATTTCTGCACATGTTGTTGGTGCCCTTTCTTACATACGTTGGTGGGTGCCATTTCCTGCACCTATTGTTGGTGCCCTCTGTTGTGTCTGTCTGTTGATGGCGACTTCTGTCAGATATGATGTTTAAAGCAGTTTTTGTGCTTCTTATACGCCTCTTATAGTGTATCTAAGTATTGTTGTAACTTGGGCATTAGTCCCTCGTAAAAAAAAAGATAGAAGAAGAGGGGAGCCGATTGATTTGAGATAGATTCGGGGATAGGCTCGTGCTGGTCCCACATTTTTTTTTCAAAACCCATTTTAGCCACTGTGCCCGCCTCGGTACAAGTGGGGAGTGTGGATATAAAAACTCTTAAGAAGTTAGGATAAGGTGTTCGGTTGCCTGGCACGCTGCTCATTGCTCACTGGTTCACTGTTAGACATCCCCAATTCCCCCTTAGGAGACCCTTGATTAATTGATCGAGAGAGAAAAAAACAGAGAGATGGCTCAAGCACTGGCAATGCCCGTCGCTCCTTCACTTACAGTTATCTACAAAGGAGGAAACCCTAACAAACCTCTCACCAACGCCCTCCATTTCTCAAATTCCAACTCTGTTAAGGTTCGTTTAAGTTAATCATCTTCAAATTTTCTGCTTTTTCTAGGGTTTTTTTTTTCTTCTCTTTTGGGTTTCCTAAATCCTATTCTCACAATTTACATTGTAGTTTCGTGGTTTGAGCATCAAATGTGCTCGTGTTGGAGGAGTTGAAATTCCTAACAACAAGCGAGTCGAATACTCTCTTCAGCATATCCATGGAATCGGCCGAACTAGAGCTCGCCAAATCCTCGTCGACCTCAGCATGCAGAACAAAATAACCAAAGACCTCTCTGAAGAAGAATTAATCATCATTCGTGATGAAGTCTCCAAGTACATGATCGAAGGAGACCTGGTAAAATTAATTAATACATCTCTCTTTCTCTCTCTAGAACTCACACTTTCTCTCTCTAGGTTTCAACAATTTAAGGGTTGTTTCTTTTTTGAACTTGTTGGTTTTTCAGAGGGATTTCAATGCCCTTAATATTAGGAGACTGAAGGAAATTCAGTGCTACAGAGGAGTTAGACATAATCAAGGGTTGCCTTGCAGAGGACAACGCACAAAGAATAATTGTCGAACTTTGAAGGGTAAGAGAGTTGCAATTGCAGGAAAGAAGAAGGCACCTCGTTAATGTACCTCCCATTGTTTTTCCCGTTTTTAAATCCCCTGCTTCATCAATTTGGGTACGAACGTTAGATGAAATGGGCTTGCAGGGCCTGATTAATTGTATGAGAAATTGTTTGTTAAGCGCAGTTTAATTAACAAGTTTTTCGTTTGAAATGGAATAGCTTTGAGTTGATTAATTATAAATGTATTTACTCTGCTTTTGAAATGTTTGGGTTATCTTGAAAATGTATATGCTATGTTTCTTGTTGTTGTTTGTTGAATTTGTTTGAAACTTATACTGGATTTTGCCAATGAGTTCAAATCTTATGGATCAAAAAACCTAAAATTCACTACCCAAGTTTTAAAACTATGTTTATCAGACTACCCTCAAGAAAAAATGTTATAGTCAAGAAACGAAAGAACTTTGATCTACTTTTATATGGTGTTATTTCCTGAAGGAGATGCCTGTTTTGAGCTTGTAATGCCTCAAGTATACTGATTAAACTGAAGTATCAATATTGCTCTGAATTAGAAACTCATGACCTTCATTCCAACTTTGATAGCTGGCTTTTGTAATCCTTTATAGGCTAATGGATTCTTGCTCATTTCTTCTTTTTTGTTGTTTCTTTTTCTGAAAGTTAATCTGATCATATATTTTCAGGTTCTCCCTTTTTTTTTGACAATTGAACACTTTACTGCAAAATGATTTGATAAATAACCTCATATGGATTCTGGAAGTAAAAGTGGATAGATTATTAGCTTAATTGAAGCTGGAGATTAGGGCTTTCGATTCACATTATAATAACGGCCCTCATTTACTTTTTCCCTTGAGAACATAATTAGTAGGATTCCATTGATTTTGTTAAGTCATGAACCTTATATTTTTCTCAGGATATTAGTTTCCTAACTTCGTATATATGGTTGTCTAAAGTGCTTAAGATTTTAGTTATAAATGTAAGAGTTGTTATAACATTGCAAAAAAAAATGTTACCTCAGCTTGCACATGTATCATTTGCTTACTTATATGAACTATATGCATATATGTGTATATGTAGAGAATCGAATAGGCAAGATTTGTGTTGGTAGTTGGCAAAAGAAAATGATGGTATTACATATTATATTAATCATTCATTTTAAAAACTTTTGCGAAAGTAAAAGTGATTAGTATTGTACAATTTCTATTGCTCTAGATCTCTTTTGAGATTCATTAAAGTAAAGCATTTTGACTTTGCTGAGATTTATTAGACTTGAAGACAGTTTTTTGAGCACACGAGGTGGATGCTGTTATTTCTTGTTATTTATCAAATTTTCCTTGTGTCATCCTTCTGATCATTGATTATAGTTTCTTGAGCGAATTTGTTATTCGCTGTTACATTTTGACTTTGCTGAGATGTATTAGACTTGGAGACAGTTTTTTTTGCACACGAGGTGGATGCTGTTATTTCAGTCATTGCTATTTATCAAGTTTTCCTTGTCATTTGAGACCATTTCTGACATTTTATGTCTTCCAGAGAATCCCAATCCGCATCTTTGAATAATACAACTGCCCTTTTCTGTGATACTGTTTCCTGATTCCTCGACATATTTCCCAGTAAAACTACTCAGCCCGCCCTTGTTTGTTCAATGTTCTCTTTGATGTTCAGGAAAATGCATGATTTACTGAAGCTTCATGTTTCTTTCTTTCAATTACTTGAGGATCTTTTCATTTGCTACCAGTGCCACGAAAGAATAGTTCTTCCTTGGGTAGCAATCTTTGTTGCAGTAGTGGAACTAGAGTTGTTACCTTCTATTTAGCTGCAATATCGTTAAATATACTTGCAACCTGCCTTGTCCTTTGAGGAATATATAGAGCAAACTTATTTTCTATTTAGCTACAAGTTTGTTAAATATTCTTGCAACTACCTTGTCCTTCGAGGAACATATATAGAACGTATGTGCTCCAATTTCTTAAAAGAGGCTAGGTCTGCTTGGATGGAGCAATCTATTTTTGTCATCTATCTTCATCAGATAGCTACCATGAGATGAGATTCTGTTCAATGTTCTTTCAAGTGCTTGCCTGTTTTGGTGTTGTTTTATAACTTTGAATCTTTACAAAGATTAAGATTACACTTGATTTAGTTGATGCTTTCAGATTCAGTCCTAATGGTTTGTTTGGATGAGGGATTTTAAGTAGGGATTTTGTGGGGACCAGAGATTTGGTAGAAAACTAGTTAGATTTATAACATGATTTCTGGTCAGTTTTCCACCAAATTCTTAGTCCTTACTTGAAACCTCCCATCCAGACAAACCATTAGTTATTTCTTTCTCCATGTTCTTAATGGCTAGAATCCTGGGACGCTAGATTTTGTCAAAACCTTTTGACAAAAGATCCTGACCTTTAATTTCAACAATCTGATGGTTGCAAGTCCACTGATAAATGAATCCCCTGACGTCATATATGGAAGTGCGACAGATTTATGACCGTTGGATGATTGAAATCAAATGATGAACCCTATGTAGAAAGAAACTATTCTTTAGTCCTTTCGTCTTTTTTCTTTTTGGTGACATCTTGTTACATAATAATTTTAGGCCATTTATAGTTACTCCAGGGAAAGTTCGGCAGGAGAAACAAATTCGGTGATGCTACACTTACTGCAAAGTGTATTGCAAGTTATACTGCAAAGGTTAATTAGGAGGGTATTTGTTTCAATTGAGAAATGACGCAAATCACGAGAGATGTGAGATTATTTGAGAGCCGTGGGTAACTTTTGCAGTAAGTTTAGCATTTTTCAAACAAATTTTGGGTTTGTAATCTTCATCAAAATTTTGTTTTGGGTGTGTAATGGTCGTCAATAAGTAAGTAGGATTTTTTTTTAACGCTTTACCCTTTGGTAGAATTTGATTTTAAAGTGATAATTCAGTTAAAAAATTAAGTTGAATTTAAGATGAAGTCTGACCAGATGTATAATCCAAATGAGATTTTACGCATTTCAAGGTCAGATTTTCATGAATTAGATCCAGATTGCCTAAAAAACCTAACATTTGTGGGGTTCTCCAAAGTCCAGATAATGAGAAGACATATGAATGACTTGGAATTGAGAGCGATGGGAAGGGGTGCTATTTTGTACACACTTTTTAAGAATGTATATATTCTCATCCTCATTTAACCATTAAAAGTTATAAAGTTAACCTCTAATTTCATACAAAATGAAACTTTTAGGACAAGTGCCATGGGAAACGCTTAAGGTAGGGATTTAGGGTAGGAGTTTAAGGTATTGAGGGAGAGCAAGTACCATGGAGAGAAGACGCAGGGGAGGCACAATCTGTGCCGTATGGCACAGATTCTGCCGAAAATTAAATACCCTTCAAAACCCTTGCTTACGCATCGAAATATGTCCTTAGTTTGAGAGGAGGCAAAGATTGTCTGTGCGGCACAATCTCTACGTCCTCCCTCAAACTCCTTGCTCCCGCCTCAAATCTAGGACCTGAGGGAGGGATTTGGTTGTTTGGGATGCCCATGGTACTTACCCTAACCTCAAAAAATATTTTTTTTGCTTGTTTAAGGTATCTATAACACTTAACAGTTGAATGAGGGAGAAAATGTACACATTTCCAAAAACTATTTGTACAAAATAGCTCTCGAGGAAGACTAAAGAGAGTAGGAAGTGGGACGAAGAGAGTTGGTCTACCAATTCAGTAATAAGGTATGTGTGTATGCATTGATATTTGACTATTTTAACTTACTAGGGATCAAATGACACATGATCTACCCATGTCTATGAAGCTTACATGGAGATGATCCAAGGGTTAATTTTTGGTGATCGCCACCAATGGGCTATGAAACGGAGCCTATAGAGTGCAGGGGACAAATTTAATGGCACACTACAAGAAATTTTGATCCCTAAGGACACTCTCAACAATCTTCTAAAATTCAATTCAAATTTGAGAGGAAAAGTTGTGGGAGAATGTGCCCAATTTTTTTTTCAAATAGTAGTACCCTTCATTTTCATTTCAAATTTGAAATGAAGTAACATTTTAGAGTAGTTGGTGGTATTAAGTTGTAAATAAAGTAACAAATCAAAACAAAAAACTCAATGCAAAAAGGTTAAGGGCAAGGGTAGTGGGAATCCAAGAATCCAATCCAAAAAATTATGGATCCATATAGATTCTTGGATGGAGGGAGAATAATAGAGTTTTTAGTTGGGTTTGGATCGTGGGTGCCACGTGGGTCAAAAATGATGATCAGATGTTCGAACGACCATCTGATCATCGTTTTTTTTTTAAAATTTTTTTTAAAATTTTTAATAAATTTTTAGCTTTTTTTAATTATTTTTTTATTTTTTTATCTTTTTTTAACCGAATGACCATTTGACTATTTGATGGTCGTTATTGTATTTTTGTAATTTTTTTAACTCTTTTTCAATTATTTATTATTTTTTTAATACTTTTTTAACAAAATGATCATTAGATGGTTCAAACGACCATCTGATAATCGTTTTAGAATTGACGAGGATCAGTTGATCGTTCCACTAGCGATCCATTAACTAATAGAAAGTTGCTTCGATCCTTGGATTCTTGGATTCCACTATAAGGAAGAAAATCTATGGATGCATGGATTTTGGGACTCGACTGACCTTGGCCTAAAAGATGATATGACAAAATGTGAAGATCCTTCAAACAATTTCAAATTTGAGAACTCCATCAAAAATTTGAAAGTTAGAAATGAACTTAGTAACTAGAACAGTGGTAAACGGGTGACGCTCCCCCTTCCGCTTTGAACCACGCTTCAGTACTCTCGCTCCGAATGTATTTTCAACTTTGGACATTTTTTCGACTCTCCTGCTCTTGTTCTTGTTTCCACTTCTGCTCCACGTTCTGGTTACTTAGAAAATGAATATAAAAACTCTGTTGGAGTAGAATTTAATCGCTTTCTCCTCCAAATTTTAAATTTGATAGACTAGAACTCCCAAACAATGGATATGGTGCAAAACCTGTTAGGAATTTCGTCATACCAATGATGCATCCCCGACGCATAGCAGAACAGGCTTAAAGATCTTGAGACTTAATAGCGATGAATCAACAAGAAAATATAATGATGAAGATAAAAACAAGCATCAACCACAACACAAGATATACGTGGTTCACCCTCACGGGCTACATCCACGGCCAAATCAGCGCACCAGAGAAACTTCCACTATTATTAAGAACATATTACAATATTTCTTACTTAACCAACTAGATGAACACACATCAAGGATGTTATAAGACTTACCAGAGAACACCAACGAGAATCCATTAGAGATCGACTCTCTAAACTACTCCCAACAGCACACTCACATCATCTTCAACCTTGAAAGTCCATCTCCATGGTTGTACATAGTAACAGAGAAGAGAACACATGGAGAACACTAGAAACTTGGGTGGGACAGAGCCCCAACCCCATGAAGAAACCTTCAAACCCTAGATCCTCACAAACCCTTTCTCTCTCTCAACAAGTCTCTCACACTTTTGGATTCCTCACTACACAAGAAGACCAAAACCCTAGGTTTACCTCTTCTTGAACCTTAGAAACTCCAACACCTTCACATTGGCACATATAGCACACATCTATAGCCCCACCTAGGACCTCCCTATTTATAGGTTTACAAGAGGTATCTATGAAATAGGAATCCTAGTCTAAAAAGGACTCTAAAATTAGCAACTTCATAAATTAGCAATTGTATTCCAAGGAGGGTTGTCAAAAACTGTACAAAACCATTAGGCTTAGTCCAATTGCGATGGGTCATAATCACTATTAATAACATATCTTGTTGTACAAGAAAACTTTTAAGGTGTTTGGTTTGCCTGGCACTCTGCTCACTGGTTCATCGTCAGACATCACCTCATAGAGGTTGATCAATCCATTAAGAAAGAAGAGAGATGGCTCAAGCACCGTAGGCAATGCCTGTGGCTCCTTCACTTTTAGTTGTATATCTACGGAGGAGGAGGAAACCCTAATGATTCTCTAACCAAAACCCTCCATTTCTCAAATTCCAACTCTGTTAAGGTTCGTGTAAAGACTCTAAAAGTTCATCATCTTAAAATTCTCTACCTTTTCCAGGGCTTTTTTTTTTTCTTAATTTTCGAGCCTATTTAAGGGATAGTTGGCACACAATGGATATTTTGAAAAAAAAATAAAAATAAAATAGTAAATGCCAGGCGGTGTCCTTATGGATCGCAGTGCGCAGGCCTGGCATTTAAAAAATAAATAAATAAATTTAAATTTTTTTTGATGTATCGCTAATTGTATTGTTTTTTTTTTGTCCAAAAAAACTTTTGTAAACCAATGTGCAACTCATCCATGTATCCATGTAGAGTAAATTTTGGTAGGATGGTAAGTTTTTAACACCAATCAAAAAAAATGTAAAAGCATACAATAACATCAATAGGAAAAGTAACTACTATTAATAACATATCTTGCTGTTCAAGAAAACTATATTATGCGTGTGAGAGAAAGAGAGTATGATTATTTCCCCTGTTCTTGTATTATTCGCAAACCCACTTTGAGCTAGCTAGCTAGCTCTTCCATTTGATTTGATTTGATAATGGCTACTCTTCTTTCAAAGCTAGCTTGGATTGGAGTTCATTATCCAAAAAACCACTTACTGAGCAGCCCTCTCATCTTTTTACCTTCCTATTCATCTTTCTTTGTTCTTAAGGTCCTTTAAACTCATCATAAACTAAATGTCACTCATTCATAGCTGCCTTCTACGTATGAACCTTCTCTGCTTTTTCTAGGGTTTATTTTTGGGTATCTTTGTCTCATAATTAATCTCACAATGTTTTTAAACTTATACTGCTGCATGTAGTTTATTCATGGACTGAGCTTCAAGTGTGCTCGAGTCGGAGGAGTTGAAATTCCTGATAACAAACGAGTCGAATACTCTCTTCAGTACATACATGGAATCGGTCGAGCCAGAGCTCGCCAAATCCTCTGCGACGTTAACATATATAACAAAAAGACCTATGAACTTTCTGCTAAAGAATTAGTCACACTTCGTGATGAAGTCAACAAGTACTTGATTGGAGGAGACCTGGTAAAATTAATTAATTCATACTGCATCGATCTCTTTCTCTCTCTAGCTAGAACTCTCTCTCTTTCTCTCTCTAGATTTCAACAATTTTATTTTATTTCGTAAGGTTGTTGTTGTTGGTGGTGTTTTTCAGAGGCGTTTCAATGCTCTTAATATTAAGAGACTGGAGAACATTAAGTGCTTCAGAGGACTTAAACATGTTCGTGAGGAAGAACTTAGGAAGTATAAGGAGGAAAAGGTGGAGAGAAGAAGGAAGAAGAGGGCTCTGATCAGAAAAAAGAAGGAACAAGAGAGCAAATAGAAAGAAGGCAAATCTTTAATGCTGCTCCTACTCACATTTTCTCTTCCCTGCTAATTCATCATTTTGGGTGTACGAAAATTTAGATGAAATGGCTTCCAGCGCCTGTGCTTTTTTAATTTAATTAATTGTATGAAAATTTCTTTTCCTCAGTGCAGTGAAGTGCAGTTTAACTAACAAGTTCTTTGTTCGAAATCGAATAGTTTCGAGTTCCCTCTATCGCCCCCTTTTTTTTGGTTTAAATTTTTTTGGTTGGAGGAAGGATTTTGTATGTTAAACTCTAAGCCTAGGGCTGCACATGGTGCGATTTTAAGTCCGGTCCGAACCGAAAAAATACCGATAAACCGCAAAACCAAAAAACCCAAAACCCAAAAAACTGAAAAACGGCAAAAACCGATATTTATGGTCTGGTTTTGGTTTCATGTTTTCAAAAAACCAAAAAAANGATGTTTGTGGTCCCATGAATGTTAAGGCAAGAGGTGGCTATGAGTATTTCATCACCTTCACCGATGATTACTCAAGGTATGGCTATATCTACCTAGTGCACCACAAATCAGATTCGTTTGAAAAGTTCAAATAATACAGAGCTGAGGTGGAAAATCAATTAGGAAAGAAATTGAAAGCAATTCGATCTGATCGAGGTGGTGAGTATCTTTCTAACCTTTTTGGCTCATATTTGGTGGAGCATGGGATTTTATCCCAATTGACTGCACCAGGAACTCCCCAGCAGAATGGTGTGGCAGAAAGAAGGAATCGAACCTTACTGGAAATGGTTAGATCTATGATGAGTTATA
>MVGT01000907.1:32187-43072 GCA_002174775.1 Macleaya cordata | reverse complement strand
TTTTTATTGATATAATTTTTGGTAAGGATGATCTTCTCTTATTAAATTTAATAATTTTTACAAAAAAAAGAGAGAGAATTAATAATTACTTAAGATGGTTGAACACTTGGATATTTTTTTTTCATGTTTTAAATTTTAATAAATATTTAGTTATTATCAGTTTTTTATTTTTTAAGTTTGAACGAACTTTAATCATTTATAATGCAAGTGCTCTAATTATGTCATGTTTTAGTTTAAGTTTAAATGATCAATTGATAAATGCCATATGTTAATTTTTTTTTAATCTAGTTAAACTTTAGTTTTGAATTATTTGCCCGTTAAAAAATCGAAAACTCTAAAAAAAATCCGAAATTTAGAAAAAACCAAAAAATTCAAAAAATCTAAAAAACTGATGGTGTGGTTTTGGTTCTAAAAAAAACCATCATGGTTTGGTATGGTTTTGGTCCTCCTAAATTAATTAATAGTTTGGCTATAGGTTTGATAAAAAAATTCAACCAAACCGAACCGTGTGCAGCCTTAACTAAGCCTATGGGCAGGGGCGGAGCTACATGTTATTTGGGTGGGGCACGTGCCCCACCCAAATTTTTTAAAAAATTAATATATTATATTTTTTCGTTATAATAATGCCCCACCCATTTGAAAATAATAAATATATTATACTTTTATCGTTTTTGAAAGTTTAAATGCCCTACGGTTAATGGATTTAACTGTATGTCTATATGACTTTGGTTAAGGATCACACTATTACCTAATTAAAATTTAAATGATGATAAAGAGTAGAACAAAAATATCTAACCAGAGAATTGTTGGGTTTATGCCCTAAAACAATTAAAACGACATTTTATGTGTTAATAAATAGTTTATTAATTTTGCATGCATGATAATAATAATGAGTTTACGTAGATGAACTAGTTGCATGCAAGTGTTGCATGTGGGAGATAAAGTTCATTAATACTTCGTTCGTAGTTTATTAGATCATGGTTCTGTTGACGATAAACTATAATGCATTGGTTAATCGTGTGATATATCTCCGTCACCGGAGTGTTGACTCCTAAGTCCAATGCATTGATGTAACAAGTTTACATCGAACTGGTCAGCATGGAATTATGTTATTTCATGTCACTGAATAACTAAAATTCCATGGAGACCATTGTTGCATTAAACCTTAATTCTGAGAATTAATATATACCTTGCGTGTATATTATGTCCATTTTGTTTTGTCAATCAGTGAGGTCAGAAACGTAAACGTGATCCAATATTCTGGACAAGATGGATGGACATAATTGCAGAGTGAGAATATTTTAGTTCAATATGAAATCCACATTCAGTTTGATATTCCCTTGTTCATCTGTGGGAATTATTATTCTAAACTGGCCAGTGATCTCTTCTGAGATTATTAGAATAATAATTAGTCTGCACAGAATGAGGCACAAGGATTAAGAAATAATAATTCTTAAGGGTGTGACTGGTAGTAAAATACTAACCTAAGGATTATTATGAATATCGGTTTACAGTGGAGGGTTTGAATGCAGGTACAATGGAGGAAGGGTTTATTTATAAATACTACAACTATCAGAGTATTCAGTCACAAAAGTGTGGTGGACTAATTTGTGATTATTTTATTTAGTATTTAATTATGTGAGACATAAGGACTAAATATTAAATAAAATATTAGCTGAAAGTTGTGGGACCCCAAGACCTAATTAGACTAGGATTCTAGATAGAGTAGGAGACCTCCTTATATATACTAATAGGGAGGGGCAGCACACACAAGGACCACCCCTATTGTGTGCCGCCACTTTCTCTCTCCTCTCCTTCTCTCTCTTCTCCTAGTTCTAATTAATAACTGGTGGAGAAAACCCTAGCCTCCATTCTAGTTCTAGGTTTTCTAATCTTCAGGTTGCAAGTAGAAGAAGAAAGCTTGGTGATCTATAGTAGGAGGATTGGAACAACTAATTGAAGCCTTCTAATTCAAGTTTGTTGGATTAGGCGTTGAAGGTAAGCAACTAATCTATTTTAAAGATCCCTATTAACAGTTGATAGATCCTACATGAATCAGAGATTAATTTTTTTAAAACCCTATTATGTTTTCCGCTGCGTAAATATAATCTCTGGTTTGTGGGAAGCAAACCAACAGTGGTATCAGAGCCCAGGCTTCAACTTGTTAATTGGGTCTTTTGTTTGATGGAGACCAATATGATTACTAGGTTAAACAAGGAAATTTGTGGGATGCCTATGGTCTCTTGAATCATAATTTTATTTAATTAGATTAAATAAAAAAATAAGTACCCACAACTTTTTTGTTATGTTGTTGTATTAATTTGATTAATTGGGTTAAGTTTGATTGATGGCTGTATGCACCAAAATTAGTCCCATAAGTTTTCAATTACAATGAATTAAATTGATAGGCACCTTTTTGGGTACTACTAAAAGATTTCAATTTAATTAAGTTTTTTGGGTTATGTTTTTCAAAGTTTCTAATTAATTGAAGCATGCATGTAATAGTAATTTTGGTTTAGAATTATTATTTAGAAGAGTTTTTAATTAAATTTTTCATTAAAATTTTTTCAAAAGTTTCTAAAACTAATACTATTACTGTTTCAATTCTTAGAATTGAAAAAAAAAAAACTTGAATTTGGGTTAGATGGGACGATTAGGGTTTGGGGTGGTTGAATGGGACGGCTAGGGCTAGGTACTAGGTTTAGGGTTTGATGGTTTTAATGGGCTAGGTTTTAAGTTTAATAGGTTAGGGTTGTTTAAGTTTTAAAAGGGTTATGGGCTCTGGTAACAGGCCCATTGTTTTAAAACTTAAAGAAACAACCCATTAATTAAACCTAATGGGCTTATAGAGATAAGCCCAGTATAACAGCCCAAACTTGCTAGGGTTAAGGGAGACGGGTTGGTCAGCCCAGCTGACTTGACCCGTCAGCCCTAACCCAGACCGCGGGTCAGACTGCGGGCCAACCCGCGGGCCAGCCCGCCGACCCGCGTACCGACCCGTGACCCGACCCGTTGACCCGCGACCCATGACCCGCCGACCCGACCCGTGACCCGCGACCCGACCCGCCGACCCGACCCGAATCGGGACGAGTCAGACCGAGTCAGACCGTCTGACTCAGCTGACTCGTCTGACTCGAGTCAGTGGTCTGACTCGGTTCAGACCAGACCGGTTCGGTCTGACCTGAACCGAACCAGACCGGTCAGGGACTGAACCTAAATTTTGTTTTGTTTTCTAAAACTTTCTAAAAATTCAGATTTAGTCCCTGGTTCATAGTTTCTTATGGCAGAAGGGTCAGAATGTAATTTTAAGCTTTTGGGAGGGTTTTAAGCTTGAAAAATGTGATTTTTCTTGTCTTAATTTTTGTGCATACAACATTAGTTCATTCTTTAGTATCCTAATTGATCAAATGGTATACAATTCATATAGAATTCTTGTGCATTTGATGTATGAGAATTAAATACACTTATTTAAAAGAAACCCCTTGTTATAAAATATTAAGTGGGAGAGGGATTTAATTAAATCCCATAGCCTTCCATCATCGATCCATGTGATAATAATGGATCAGTGACTCCCCAAGGAGCATGGGTCCATTAGTATCTGTTTGGATTGCTTAGAGCTAAGGGTTAGACTAGAACCATCGGTTTGAACCTCCCCAAGGAGGGCATTCTGATTTCTAGCATTCTAATACCGAGATGATGGGTCACACTTAACTGAAAGTGAGCGTCATGATTCCCCAAGGAACAAGCGACACTCATGAGTAAGAGGCTAAAGATAATCGGATGTCGAATTAACTTGGACATGAGATGTCTGGAAAGTAATTCGATTGAGATGATCACCTATTTGGGTGCACTTCTTCATATCCCCAAGGATAGTTGAATGTGTATGCTGATTAGGATCCGATATTTATGGTAACTAAGGGGTGTTACAATAAATAAAAGTTCTTATTAAAAATCAATTATGATATCTCATTGTTATTATGTTTATTTGCATGCTTAGATGTCTACATTCAACCCATTGCATATTATCTTGAAAGAGAATCAGTTGAGCGGACCAAACTATGTTAACTGGAAAAGAAATTTGGATATTGTGCTGACTGCCCAAGAGTACAAATTTGTCCTAGAAGGGGATAGTCCCTCACTCCCTGGTCCTAATGACTCTCAGGAAGACCATGATCATTATCATAAGTGGGTCAAAGCGAATGATATGGCCAAGTGCTATATCTTAGCTTCCCTATCAGATGTTCTGCAACATCAGTTCGCGGAGTATGCTCATGCTTCAGATATCATCAAGGAACTGAAAGAGATGTTTACTGTTCATAGTCGCCCTGCCAAGCAGGATGCGATCAGAAAGCTCATTAATACTAAGATGTCCGAAGGAACTCCAGTACGTGATCATATTCTCATTATGATGGGATTGTTCAATGTATTGGATACCTTAGGATCCAAGATGGACGATGAGTTCAAAGAGGATGTGATCCTTGCTTCTCTCCCGCCATCGTTTTCCCAGTTCATAATGACTTTCAATATGAACAAGATGAAAACGACTCTTCCCGAGTTAATGAATCAGCTTACGGTGGCGGAAGGGATAATCAAGGGACACAAATCTGGTAGTATTAATGTGGCTGAAGGTTCTTCTGGATCTAAACCGAAAGGTCGAAATTCCAAGAAGAAAGGAAAGAAAACATCGGGAACGCAGAACAACCTGAGTGTCAATAAGGATAAGGGAGTTGCAAAGCCAAAGGGAAAGTGTTTCCACTGCGGCAAAACTGGACACTGGAAACGGAACTGCCAGGACTACCTTGCAAAGAAGAAATCTGCAGGTATGCTTGAATCTTTAGTTGTCGAGGCAAATGTTGCCAATAATACACCAAACACATGGTGTGTTGATTCCGGAGCCACTAATCATATATGCAATTCATTGCAGGGGTTCCAGATGGTAAGACAGCTAAATGATGGAGAGATTTACCTGAGCCTAGGATCGGAGGCAAGAGTTGCTGCCGTGGCCATAGGAGTTGTTCGTCTTCTTTCTAGTAGTGGTAGTAGTAGGAATGAGAGTTTAGTTTTAAACAATTGTCTTTATGTGCCGGATATTAGGCGAAACTTAATTTCAGTTTCTTGTCTTATCAAAGATGGTTATAATGTTGAGTTTAACTCATTTAATGTTTTTATTAAAAGAAATAGTTTTACTATTATATCTGGCATGTTAATGGATGGTTTATATCTAATCTCTTCTCCTAGTAATGTTGCTTTGTATACATCATGTAACTCGAGTAAGAGGAAAGAGCCTTCAGTAAACTCAACATATTTATGGCATTTAAGGCTTGGACATATTAACCTAAACAGGATTCGAAGATTGGTTCAAGATGGGCCCTTGGGCACATTGGATATTGAACCATGGTCTTTATGTGAATCATGTTTGGAAGGTAAAATGACCAAGAGACCCTTTTCATCAAAAGGGAGAAGAGCCAATGATGTGTTGGAACTCGTACACACTGATGTTTGTGGTCCCATGAATGTTAAGGCAAGAGGTGGCTATGAGTATTTCATCACCTTCACCGATGATTACTCAAGGTATGGCTATATCTACTTAATGCACCACAAATCAGATTCGTTTGAAAAGTTCAAAGAATACAGAGCTGAGGTGGAAAATCAATTAGGAAAGAAATTGAAAGCCATTCGATCTGATCGAGGCGGTGAGTATCTTTCTAACCTTTTTGGCTCATATTTGGTGGAGCATGGGATTATATCCCAATTGACTGCACCAGGAACTCCCCAGCAGAATGGTGTGGCAGAGAGAAGGAATCGAACCTTACTGGAAATGGTTAGATCTATGATGAGTTATACATCGCTACCGATCTCCTTTTGGGGGTATGCACTAGAGACGGCAGCATATCTTCTGAATTTGGCACCAAGCAAGGCAGTTCCTACGACACCCAGAGAACTGTGGACAGGCCGCAAACCTAGTTTGCAGCATTTACACATTTGGGGTTGTCCAGCACATGTGCTGAAAGGAAAGTCAAGCAAGTTGGAATCAAAATCAGAAGTATGCATGTTTGTAGGATACCCTAAAGGAACGAAAGGCTATCTGTTCTATAATCCGAAAGAACAAAAGGTGTTTGTTAGCACAAATGCAGTTTTTCTTGAGGAAGATTATATGATGGATTACAAGCCTTCCAGCAAAGTTGTACTTAAGGAGATAACGGATGCTTCTTCAGTGGGAGTAGAACGTACGATGGATCCACTTCCAGTGGGAGGTTCATCGTATGGTCTACCCATGATGATGCAACTAGGTGGTCCAGTAATTTTTCCTCGTCAGCAAGGACAAACCAGTAGGCAAGTGGCAGAGGCACAAAGATTATCCAATAATCCACATACGGTAATACAGGGTGCTGAACACCAAGCACCAATGCAGGATGAGCAAGGTCCAATGGTTCAGGAGGACCACCAGGTCCAGGAAGAACCACTGGAGCAAGTTCAACAGGATCAGCAAGAACCCCTGGTTCAAGCTGAACCGTTGGCTCAACCAGAACTATTTGGACAACCGGATGCACCGGTTGAACCAGTTGTACCACCACCACTTCGTCGTAGTCAAAGAGATAGGAAATTCCCTGAGAAGTATAAGAATTTCGCTTTACTTCAAGAGGAAGAATCTTACCAGATGATTCCGGATGAATCAGAGAATGATCCTATAAGCTATGATGAAGCAGTAAGAGACACAGATTCGAGATTATGGCTGAATGCTATGAAAGCTGAAATGGAATCTATGTATTCCAATCAGGTCTGGGAATTAGTGGATCCACCACCTGATATTAAACCTATTGGGTGTAAATGGATCTACAAGAGAAAGAGGGGTCCAGATGGAAAGGTGGAAACCTATAAGGCAAGACTGGTGGCGAAAGGGTATACTCAGAAAGAGGGAATCGATTATGAGGAGACTTTTTCGCCAGTAGCCATGCTTAAATCCATTAGGATACTCTTATCCATTGCGGCTCATTATGATTATGAGATATGGCAAATGGATGTCAAGACTGCCTTTCTCAATGGCAATCTTGAGGAGGACATTTATATGGTCCAACCAGATGGTTTCGTACAGAAGAGCCAAGAGCATATGGTATGCAAGCTGCACAAATCTATCTATGGATTAAAGCAGGCCTCTCGAAGTTGGAACATCAGATTTGATCAGGCAATCAAGACCATTGATTTTGATCAACATCCTGATGAACCTTGTGTGTATAAAAGGTGCAAAAAGAATGTAGTAACATTCTTGGTATTGTATGTGGATGACATCCTACTAATTGGGAATGATGTAGGAGATCTTTCATCAGTTAAGTTGTGGCTTTCCAACCATTTCAGTATGAAGGACTTAGGAGAAGCCAGTTACATTCTAGGGATCAAACTTTTGAGAAATCGAAAGTCTAGGATGATAGGCTTATCCCAAGCAACCTATATTGAAAGTATGTTGAAAAGATTTTCCATGCAAGATTCCAAGAAAGGATTCTTGCCCTTTAGACATGGCATTTATCTATCCAAGGATCAGTGTCCCAAGACACCTGAGGAGATAGAGGGCATGGAAAGAGTTCCTTATGCATCTGCAGTAGGAAGTCTTATGTATGCTATGTTGTGTACACGACCAGATATCTGCTATGCAGTAGGTATGGTTAGTCGGTACCAGTCTAATCCTGGTAGAAAACACTGGGAAGCTGTAAAGCATATATTGAAGTATCTTCGGAGAACCAAGGATTATATGCTTATATACAGCGGGGGAGATCTTGTTCCAGTTGGTTACGCGGATTCTGATTTTCAGGCAGATGTCGATGAAAGAAAATCGACTTCAGGATATGTGTTCACTTTAGGAGGAGGAGCCATTGTGTGGAGGAGTATTAAACAGAAATGCGTCGCAGACTCTACAACAGAAGCTGAATATGTAGCGGCTTGTGAAGCAGCTAAGGAAGCAGCGTGGCTAAAGAAATTCTTGGTGGACCTTACAGTTGTCCCAGCAGCTACTTCACCTATTGTTCTTTACTGTGACAATAGTGGAGCAGTAGCCAACTGTAAAGAACCAAGAAAGCATAAAGCGAATAAGCACATTGAAAGGAAGTACAATGTCGTCAGAGACATCACTCGGAGAGGTGACATTGTTGTTGCTAAGATTGCATCTGCAGATAACTTAGCGGATCCCTTTACCAAAGCCTTGACACAGAAGGTTTTTGATTCACATGTGGATGTGATGGGGTTAAGGATTGCTTTCAATTGTTTATAGTGCAAGTGGGAGATTGTTGGGTTTATGCCCTAAAACAATTAAAACGACATTTTATGTGTTAATAAATAGTTTATTAATTTTGCATGCATGATAATAATAATGAGTTTACGTAGATGAACTAGTTGCATGCAAGTGTTGCATGTGGGAGATAAAGTTCATTAATACTTCGTTCGTAGTTTATTAGATCACGGTTCTGTTGACGATAAACTATAATGCATTGGTTAATCGTGTGATATATCTCCGTCACCGGAGTGTTGACTCCTAAGTCCAATGCATTGATGTAACAAGTTTACATCGAACTGGTCAGCATGGAATTATGTTATTTCATGTCACTAAATAACTGAAATTCCATGGAGACCATTGTTGCATTAAACCTTAATTCTGAGAATTAATATATACCTTGCGTGTATATTATGTCCATTTTGTTTTGTCAATCAGTGAGGTCAGAAACGTAAACGTGATCCAATATTCTGGACAAGATGGATGGACATAATTGCAGAGTGAGAATATTTTAGTTCAATATGAAATCCACATTCAGTTTGATATTCCCTTGTTCATCTGTGGGAATTATTATTCTAGACTGGCCAGTGATCTCTTCTGAGATTATTAGAATAATAATTAGTCTGCACAGAATGAGGCACAAGGATTAAGAAATAATAATTCTTAAGGGTGTGACTGGTAGTAAAATACTAACCTAAGGATTATTATGAATATCGGTTTACAGTGGAGGGTTTGAATGCAGGTACAATGGAGGAAGGGTTTATTTATAAATACTACAACTATCAGAGTATTCAGTCACAAAAGTGTGGTGGACTAATTTGTGATTATTTTATTTAGTATTTAATTATGTGAGACATAAGGACTAAATATTAAATAAAATATTAGCTGAAAGTTGTGGGACCCCAAGACCTAATTAGACTAGGATTCTAGATAGAGTAGGAGACCTCCCTATATATACTAATAGGGAGGGGCGGCACACACAAGGAACACCCCTATTGTGTGCCGCCACTTTCTCTCTCCTCTCCTTCTCTCTCTTCTCCTAGTTCTAATTAATAACTGGTGGAGAAAACCCTAGCCTCCATTCTAGTTCTAGGTTTTCTAATCTTCAGGTTGCAAGAAGAAGAAGAAAGCTTGGTGATCTACAGTAGGAGGATTGGAGCAACTAATTGAAGCCTTCTAATTCAAGTTTGTTTGATTAAGCGTTGAAGGTAAGCAACTAATCTATTTTAAAGATCCTTATTAACAGTTGTAGATCCTACATGAATCATAGATTAATTTTTTATACCCTATTATGTTTTCCGCTGCGTAAATATAATCTCTGGTTTGTGGGAAGCAAACCAACAAGAATTGACTTATTCAATCCTTAATATGCGGAATGAAGAACAAGAATCGAATATTTTAATCTCACAACAAGTATGAAAATATACAATATTTTGTTTACGAGAAAAACCCAAACTGGTAAAAACCCTGGGACTTAGTCCAACAAAAATCCACTAAGAGTTAATGAAAACTTACAACTCGATTTACCACAAATTCAAACTCCACGAATCTACCTTTTAATTGATGTTGTTGCATCTCCAACTTGAACTCCACAAGTCTCACACCTTAAACCAATAGTCTACTCCACGTATTTTACCACAAACTTGAATCTTCAAGCTCAACCACTAGAAATCCACCGACAAGAAAACTCACGTTTTGATTTAAAATGGGAAGGATTTAACCATGTACAACAAGCTTGGAAGTTAAAGGTTTAGAGTTGAAACTCTCCATGAACTTGTTGATGAATAGGATGAATGGTTGGTTTGAACATGATGATTCAATCCCTATCTATAACTGAAAATGTCCTGCTAAAACCTAAAAAACTTTAGGTTTTTATAGGTCTAATGATGGAGATGAAGAAGCATTCCATTGAGCCCTCATCCCACTTAGAGATCTTTCCCATGCTTCAATAATTTTCCTAAGACAAGCCTTAGTGGAGAAGGGGTAAAAAAGTCACTTTACAACTCATAAAATACCTTCTATGTTCGAATCTGGGCGATGGTTTCGAAACCAATTTCGAAACAAAAAACCAACTGACAACATTCTACCGCTTTGGTTTCGAAACCAAAAACCATATGTCAGTATTTTTCAGCTTTGGTTTTGAAACTAAAATTTTGGTTTCAAAACCAACTTTTGGTCACAGTACAAGGTCACAATGTCCCTATAAACTGTGGTATTCTGATATCATTCATCGAAACACTAATTCTAAGGTGTTTTGACATCTTTAATCATTCCGTACTTTCTCATATGATCCAATTTGAACTAACCACATATGGTCGTATTGAGTTTCTAAGTCACTCACCATGTCCTAAGATGAGTTCGGGTGGTGAGTTGAGCTTCTTGGAGTCTTTTCTTCGCAACGAACTGAACAACGACTCACTAACTCAAACTCAAGTTACATTGACATAAAATTTTGTAAGGTCCATAAGTTCCCTCATGGATTTTGTCAATTTGCGTGTCAAATCAAACTCAATATAGCTAATGAGAGTTTGCAAGTTGTCTCTACATTTTTAACCAATGAAGACTTATAGTGAAGGAGAGAAGACTTGTGCAAAGCTCAACTCACCACCATTGGAAGATATCTTA
>MVGT01001054.1:66631-107498 GCA_002174775.1 Macleaya cordata | reverse complement strand
AGACTCACTAGACTCTAACTCAAGTTACATTGACCATCTTGAGTTTACCTTTGACACGAAATTCGACAAACATAAAACATGGACCTTTCAGATGTGCTCCCTGAGAAATTGCCTGGCTTACCTCCTCAGAGAGAGATATAATTTGCAATCAATTTGCAACCAGGAACTAAGAAAATTTTTATTCCACCATATCGGATGGCACCCCAGGAGTTTAAGGAATTAGAAAAGCAATTGAGATAATTGCAACAACTTGGTTTTATTCGACCAAGTGCGTTATAGGGGGCACCAGTGTCATTCGTACGAAAGAAGGTTAGGTCAATGAGACATACGCTTCGATTGTTGACAACTTAAAAAGTTTAAGATCAATAACAGATACCCGCTTCCCAGGATAGACGACCTCTGTGATCAACTGGAGGGGACCGTTGTTTCTTTAAGATCAACTTGCAGTTTGGTTACTACCAACTTAGGATAAGGGAGAAAGATATCGAGAAAACGACTTTTCGAACTCGATATGGGCACTTTGAATTTCTCATAGTGCCTTTCGGACTGATATATGCACTAGCAACATTTATGGAATCGAAGAACTGGGTCTTTCGACCCTATCTAGATCATTTTTTCATGGTATTCATGGATGATATCCTGGTCTACTCAAAGACTCATATATCCTACACAAAACAAATACCTTTCTACAGGATACATCCAACGATAATGGACAAGTCCACCTATTTCTGCCTCAGAAGCCAAATGGATGGGTAAGTGCACCATAATGTCAAAAAAAAAGCAGGTGGAAAGATTCGCTTTAAGTTACAAAGTACGAGTGAAATGCGCTCCCTAATTCGCGGAAGAAGGCACTTAACGATATTAATATATAACTAACCTTCTTCGGCAAGGTCTTTCAAATCGTTAAGGTTAAAAAGTGTTGCATAATGACATACGAATCGTGGCTCTTTAAACCAGATATTTTGCCCTCTTTGACTTTTATACACTTTGCAAAGTTTAAAAAGTAACCAACTGAAACCTTTACACTCTTTAAAACCTTGCAAAAAGTTTATTTCTCAGTTTTATTCATAGAGTAGCATGCATACGTTATATAATATTTTTTCTTATCTTCCCTCTATTCTGGGTGAAGCTCAGACCTGATATCCATTCTTTATAAGTCCCATCTTGCCTTTAAACTGTCCTTGGATTTCCCAACAAGATCGAGAATAACACCAACCACATTATCACATAAGTTCTTCTCGATGTGCATTACATCCAAATTGTGCCTGAGTAAACGATATGAAAAATATTCTAGCTCACTAAGTATAGTCAACTTCTTCTAATTTTTTTTTTGATCAGCAAAAGAAATATATTACACATCAGGAGGCAGAGCCTCAGAGACTACATTGTTAGTATCCAAATTTAAAATATCAAAAACTAGGAGGTTCTTGCATAATAGAAATAGGAGAGCTTGATAAACGAGCAGCTTTAGCCAGAAAATCTGCTGCTTGATTAGCAATTCTAGGAACAAAACTTAAAACAAAAGATGGGGATAGAGAGATTAAGTCTTTACAATCATCTAAGATTGATTTACATCTCCAATCAATCTTAACTTTCTTTCCCTGGACATAATGAACAAGAGTTTATGCATCAGATTCAAAAGAAACTCTTTGGAGGCTGAGATCATTTGCCCAGTTGATAGCTTCAAGTAAAGCTATTCCTTCCTCTTCTTCTGAAGAGTGGGGTCTACAATGCATACATTTTGCTCCTCTGAAATACCCTTTATTATCCCTCAATATAAATCCAATACCAGCATTTTGATCAACAGTGATAAAGGAGGCATCTATATTGATTTTCAAAAAATTCAACATTGGAGGAATCCAATACTGAGCAGGGACTGTAATAGCATGATGATCAGAAAAAGAGGCTTTTCTCAAGAATATGGTTTTGAGAGAAGATAAAATTCAAAGCCTCCCTTCCTAAAACAGTAGGACTAGAAGACTTGTTCTCAAAAAAAATTTTACAACGAGCTTTCCATATAAACCATAAGATTGTAGCAGTTATATGATTGAGTTTGAGATCTGAATTAGGCAGACTTTTGTTGAACCAGGATTTAATCCACTCTTTAGTAGTTAATTGGGCATTAACAATCGAAAGATGAGAGAAAGGTGTAGAGAACCAAACTGCTTTAGCAAAAGAACAATCTAGAAAGAGGTGCCTAAAAGTTTCTTCCTGGTTTTGGCAAAGAGGGCAATTCTTACTTGGAATAGTTATAATTTTGCTAAGCCTAGAATTTAGAGGTAAAATATCAGATAAGCATTTCCAAACAAACAGTTTAATTTTAGGAATGACTTCAAGATTCCAAACTTTTTTCCAAGTTTCATCAGCCTCCATATTCCCATGAGAGCCTCTGTATATTTCATCAGAAAGAGATTTAACAGAGAACTCTCTAGACCTATTCAAAGTCCACATAATCTGATCCTCCCCATGAAAGGGAAGCCTTATTCTCAAGATTGAGTCTTAAGTAAGGTTATCAAACAAAGAGGCAATAATATGATGATTCCAACAGTGTAAATCAGGATTAATAAGATCAGAAACCATACAAAAATCATTACAAGAGTGAGCAGTAGAAAGATTAGAATGAAGTATAGCATTAGGAACCCAATTGTCATTCCAAATGTGAATATTAGATCCTTTTCCCACTTCCCATAAACAGAATTGCTTGATAGAATGAATGCTTTTAAGAATCCCTTTCCAAACCTAAGAATTATGAGAATGACTGGTAACATGGAAGGGAGAGGAATTTTGAAAGTATTTAGCTTTCAAAATCAAAGAGAGAAGAGAATTTTTACTTTTTAGAACCCTCCAACCAATTCTGGCAATCTGGGCTTGGTTTACAAGATGAAGATCTTTAAAACCAAGACCCCCAGAAGTCACATGAGAACAAATAGAATTCCAAGACTTAAGATATAAACCTTTTTTTTTTCCATCACTTTTACCCCCACCAAAAATCACGCTGAATAGAGTTAAGTTTATTAGTGATTTTTTTGGGGATGACAAAACAACTCATTTGAAAGATAGGTATGGATCCAAGGACAGACTTACAAAGATTTCCTCTACCAGCTTGTGAGAGAATCTTCCCTTTCCATCCCTGGAGCCTAACCTGAAAACTCTTAACAATACTCTCAAAAGTCATAACTTTAGACTTACCTATAAACATTGGAGCTCCCAAATATTTATCAGTAAGGCTAATCTTTTTGACTTTTAAAATTTTAAGAATAATTCTACAATGTCTGTTATGAGTGTTATTGCTAAAGAAAGCACCAGATTTTTGAAAATTAATCATTTGTCCAGAAGCATTACTAAACTCATTAATAAGATCACGAAGATTCCTGACTTCATTAAGATTAGATCTTATGAAAATGAGGCAATCATCAGCAAAGAGAAGGTGAGAAATAGAAGGGCTTCTTCTAGTGACTTTTATACCATGAATAAGAGATCTATGCTCAGCATCTAAGAGGAGACAAGAAAATGCTTCCATACACATAATAAAAAGGTAGGGTGAAAGAGGATCACCTTGCCTAATACCCCTAGAAGGAGAGAACATTCTGCTAGGGGAACCATTAACAAGAACAGAAGAGGAAGTAGTGCTTATGCACTGGTGAATTAAATCACACCAAGAAGAAGAGAAACCCATTCTAGTCATGACTTGGATAAGAAAAGACCATTCAATTCTGTCAAAAGCTTTTGACATATCAATTTTAAGACCCATTAAACCCGATTGGCCTTTTTTTTTTNATTAGGCACAAAGGCAGATTGGAAAGGGGAGATTAATTTGTCAAGAAGAGGCTTTATCCTATTAGCCATAAGTTTTGCAATGATTTTATAAGCAGTGTTACAAAGACTTATAGGCCTAAAATCAGCAGGGGTAGAGGGACAAGAGATCTTAGGGATAAGGCTTATAAAAGTTTGATTTAATTGTCTAAGCAGAAACTTAGAATGAAAGAAATGTTGAATCATATCAATTAAATCATACTTAACCAACTCCCAACTGTGCTGATAAAATTCAGCAGTGAACCCATCAGGACCAGGAGATTTTGATTTTCCCAAATTTTTAACAATATCATAGATTTCAATCTCTGAGGGGATTCTGAGAAGTTTTTCATTATCACACTAGTGACCAGATAAGGAATATGGTCAAGAAGATCAGCTTTAAAATTAGGGGAGGTAGTCTGAGCCATAGATTCAAAATGAGAGAATAAGGCTGATTCAATATCAATTCTATCCTCCACCCAATTCCCCTCAGCATTTTTAATGCATTCTATAGCATTCTTCCTTTTCCTGTAATTAGCAAGAGAGTGAAAATATTTAGTGTTTTTGTCACCTAATTCAATGGCCTGGTCTCTGGAATTTTGTTTCCAAAAATCCTCTTTGATGTTGTACCATCTTTCAAGTTCAACATTAAGAAATTTAAGCTTTTGAGGAAAATCCTGACTAGGGGTAGAAAGATGAAGGTCATGAATATTCTTAGTCAGATTAAAAATATTTTGATCAATATCCCCAAAAGAGTTCTTATTCCAGATTTTGAGATTTTCCTTAAGGCAATGAAGCTTTTTTGACACTTTGAAGGTAGCAGAACCATGAAATTCCATACTCCAAGTATGTTGAATCAAATCAGAACAGGATTGTTCTTTAAGCCAAATATTATAGAATTTAAAAGGCTTTGCACCACATTGAGAGGTAGCATTGGTTTGGAGAAGAACAGGGGAATGATCTGAGCCAATCTGATCAAGATGAATAAGTTTAGCGTTGGGGAAAAGGTGAATCCAATCAATATTAGCCATGGCTCTATCAAGTCTGACTTGGATATGAGCTAAGCCTGGTCGATGGTTAGACCAAGTAAAAGGGGAACCCTTGTACCCTAGGTCAATCAAACCAATATCATTTAAAATATTTTTAATGAATAAAGCATCAGAATCCAGATTATTTCTACCCCCAGACTTTTCAGACGGGTCAAGAATAGTGTTAAGATCACCTAAGATGGTCCAGGGAGCATCCATTTGATCTCCTATATCCTTGACAAAAGACCAAAAGTTTCTTTTATCACTGCTAGAGTGACAGCCATAAATACAGGTTAAGATCCAACCCTCAAGAGTACAAGGATTTTTTATAGCAGCAGCTATAATATGCTTTGAAGTATAAAGAATATCAAGATCAATATAATCCTTCCAAGCAAGAATTAACCCCCCAGCTTTGCCAACTGCCGCAATAGAAATTGAATTATAATAGTGGCAACTCCTGAGAAGGTTTTCCATACTATTAGAGTTCACCTTAGTTTCACAAAGAAAAACCATATCTGGGTTGTCCTTTCTAAGAATTTGTCTGAGATGATTTCTCGTAAACCTACTTCCACAACCTTGACAGTTTCAAGAAAGAATATTCATGATGCAAAAATAACTGTAGATGCGATAAAAATCAGGATAGTTAATCTTGCTGAAACTGTGAGTGATTATAATCTGAGTGAGAAAATTCTGAGTGATAATATTCTAAGTGAAGATATAATCAAAATTTTGGAAAAGAGAGGGCCATACCTTAGAGTCTAGCTTATTTGAAGAAACAGAAGAATCCATAGCTGCTCTAGGGGCTTGGGTGTTGGGATTTGAATCTGAAGTTTCTCCATCTCGAAGAGGTTCATCAAACATCTTTCCTAATCGCTTTGAGTCCCAAATCTTTTTGTTCAACTGGGATCTGAGTGGAGCATGTTCATCAGCCAGGCTGGTAGAAGAAGCAGGAATGTTTTGATGGGGACCAAAACCCGGGGGGAAAAAGTAGAATCAGGCTCAACAGTTGGTTCCTCCTTTTTTTCCAGATAATCTATAAGCTTATTGAAATCAATATTTGTAGGCACAGTTTGGAGATCTGTATTCGAAGTACTGGGGTTCTGATGATTAAGGCTGTTATTGTTAAAACAAGGAAGAGCAGAAATCTCAGATGCTTCTTGGGGAAAGTGATTTATGGGATGAACTTGCTGAATGTCCGTATGAGTTGTGAGTAAGTCGCTTGATGAAGAAACTGGATTAGTGGTATCTGGATGATTGGTATTAAGAAGATAAAGGGGAGTAGTTGGATAGAAGTATGGGTTGTGAGTGGAGAATGTATTAAGATTTTGTGGAGAATGTTGAGGCCCGTAAGCATTAAGCCCATGAGTTTGATCAGAGGTTGGGCCCGCAAATTTTTCCTTGAGAGGGTAAACTTGATCTAGGTTGTGGGTTGATGGTGGTGGGTTTGATTCAATGATTGTGGGGTTAATTTCAACACTTGGGTTGACAACTTCAGTTTGACGGTACCTTTTATTGAGTCTTTGAGAAAGAACCTGAGAATTTTGTTGACAACCTGATCCAGTGGTTTCAATAGATCTGCCTGTAATTGAGTGTTGATGGGAAGTCTGGATCCATTTCCATATGAGAAGATTGAGAGACAATATTCCTTGGGGTCCTTAGTTTATCAATGGGGAGGAATCTTTTAGCAGGGGGCGAGTAGTAGTTGAAGGAGCAGTATTACAGTTCATCACTGGAGGAGCAGTTTGAGCCGAAATAGTAACCATACGAGTTGAATTTGTCGAGTTTCCAGCAATGCTAAGGTTACGAGTTTGGGATGGAGCCGGAGCAGGGGAGCTTGAATCGACTTCCTCTACTATAAAACATCTGTCAGAGAGAT
Organism: Macleaya cordata; assembly: GCA_002174775.1. Lineage (NCBI taxonomy): Eukaryota > Viridiplantae > Streptophyta > Magnoliopsida > Ranunculales > Papaveraceae > Macleaya > Macleaya cordata. The sequence continues at coordinate 100,802 of MVGT01001054.1, read as the reverse complement.
GATCAATCACCCTACAGTTCTCACAATAATCTTTTGGGAGCCTTTTATAAGAGAAAGGAATCCAAGTATAACCACCATATTGTTGTTAGGGATAGAAGCTCCAGTTGGGATGGGAGATTTAACTGAGATTCGAACTTTACAGTTAATAGAAGTTCGATTCCTTGAAGTTGTAAAAGGCGGATCCATGTGAACTACCTCTCCTAATCTTCCTGCTATAGCCCGAGCAATGTTTGCTTTTCTATGTTTAATCGAGAGATCCTCCATTGTAAAAGCAATGACTTCATGGTTAAGATTCATTTTTTCTATGTCAACATCAGGATCCCAAACTTTCAACACCATTAAGTACCCCAAAAAGAACCAAGGAGCACCATCAATAACACGATTAAGATCAGCCTTAATTTTGAAACTAAACATAAAAATGTTCTCCCTAGCATCTTGGACTTCAAAACCTTTTGTTGTATGCCATAGATTATGGGAAGCATAATCTATTGAACTTGTTGGAATAACTACATCAGTACAAAGTCTACCTATCAGACAGATTTTCCAATCCTCTTTTGATTTAGAAATTTCTTCATCTGGAAGATGGATAACAATGCCTTTCTCTTTTTGGGGTTTGAATATCATCGTAGATGCCATTTTTGACGTAAGATCCAGAACAGTATTAGTTTCCTTCTCGCCCATTTTAGGAAATAGGATTAGAATTTGAGTAAACAGGTTTTCCTGATAAACTCCTTTACCGTGGTTAAGGGAAATGACTCACATTTAAGAAGAAATGACCGAAACCTACTCTCTAATCTGGCTCGCTTAGTCATGATTGTCAGAAGGAAGAAAATCTTGCCAAAAAGATACTAGCCGAATAAAAGAGGGTGTAATTAAGGCAGCTCAAACAAACTAGTCTTGGGAAGAGGGTTCAGAAGATTGAGAGGAGGATAGTGTGAACAAAGTCACCGTGTGAACACAAACAAAAGAGACACGTGGGGAAGATAGGACCCAAAATGAGGATGATGATCAAAGAACCTGTAAGAGAGAGAAGAAAACCAGATTAGAAGCACCAAAATTAAGAAAATAAGAGAACAAACCTCAACATCTCGGCCCCTTCAAGAAGCATATGAATGCCTAAGCTTCAATATCACCTAAAACTCCAAGAGAACCTCTCTCACCAATCTTTAAACCATATCAGACACTCAAAAAGAAAAAAAAAAACTCAAGAAATCTCACTAAAACACTCACTCACTCCAAGATCACTCACTCAAGATCACTCACTTCACTCAAGATCACTCACTTAACTCAAGAACACTCACTCACCCAAGATCACTCACTCAACAAGTACCGACTACTCGACTAGGCTTCGACGTTACCCAAAACCGCGTTACACTTTGCACACTTTTGCAGCGTTAGTAGACCCAACATCTTTTACTTCTTCTAATTACCTGGCCACTTTGTTACTCAGGTCTTTTCAACGGTGTTGCCCTGCATGCCTACCTACCTACGGAGGCCCTACAACTGTGAGTATCCAAACATGAAGCATCAGTATAGTATCAAATTAAACATGTTTAATTTAGTGAGCCATTCCAAAAATTAGAGTTTGTACATCTTACGCGGTAATAAATTAGGTGACTCGTGAGATTTTAAGAGAGTCGAGACAACAAAACCTTGTTATTGCATTTCAAAAGGTGAAATGTACTGGTTCTCATAAATGAAGCAGGCCCACACGCGGTGAATTTGTTTCTTTGTTTTCTTAAAAATATCATCAAATTGCATAATGTTGAAGTAATTAAGGATTTAATTAATGGCCTTGCCATCACCTTCACCTGAGAAGAAACCCATATGACTATGAGGTACGTATAAAGAGAATCATTTCCACCGCGATGGGTAATAACATAATGTCTATTTATTGAGAAACTTTTAGAGTTTAGTTTTTTTTTTTTAGACTAATTTAAGTGATTAGTTAGTATGTTGTAGGTGATGTTAAGATGTGTCTCTTCAGTGCTTAGAGATATCCATCAAAATTGAAATACATGCTATTTTGTGCACCTACATTTAATGGGGGTGCACGTTCCGACCACTCTTATTGGACAAGCTCAAAACAGCTGAAAACTCAATTTAATTCTTGTATCTTCTTTAAAAAAAGTCAATGCAAAATGAAAAATGGAATCAATCCTAAAACATCATTTTTTTATTTATGAAGGAATACATAAGATATAACTTGTTGAGTGCAGACCGAGAAAAGCGTTTTCCATGTATTTCTTCCTTTCAGGAGACCCATCGTCTCTCTCCCTCTCTCTCCTTGTATACAAAGAAGTAAAAAAAGTCATCCGAGTATCTGACAAATAAAAAGCATATAGAAAAAAAAAGTGGACCATAAAATATTTTACATAATTAAACTTTAGTAAATAAATCAATATATGAGTGTCATTTGCAACAGAGACTGCCTTGAAAGATGCACATAACCTATCCTTATTCCATATTTAGAAATTTTTTTCTAAATTACTTCATCTTCGTCATTGCGTTTTTTGAGACCCGTTACGAGTTTTCATAAACGTTATGATATATTTCTAAATATATATGAAGATGGATCGCCTTACAGCCTTATATGCACAGGTTATATGTACAGGTTCATGTGGGCCCCACGTGAAGTTGATCTAAGAGCTGAGGTTTTGTGAGAATATTCTCCTCATTCTGTAGATCACGTTCACTAAAAATCAGTACATTCTAAAACTTCTAGCCCCATCAAAACTGATCGAAAGTTAATTAAAAATTAACGGTAAAAAATGAACGATTACAAAAAGAGTCAATTTTTTATGGGGTTAGAAGTTTTAAAGTGGAGTAATTTTTGGTGAAGATGATTTACATGATGAGGAGAACATTCTCACTAAACTTCAGTCCTTAGATCAATCTAATGTGGGCCCCACATGAGCCTGTACACGTAACCTGTACATGTAAGCATGTATACCTTGACCAGTTTTTGGAGATTATTAATTGTTTAAGAGAGAAAAAGACAAACCTAATGTGTAACTCAAGGCAAAAGTAACTTCTCACAAGTGTAAAATTTTTGGGGCCGGGTTTTTAATTTAGATCACTCATTTGGGGCCGGGTTTTTAATTTTGGATCAACCCAAAACTCCCCACTTTCCTTTTCATTTCACAATCTTTAAGAAAAAAAAGTGATGAAGTCCAACTGAGAGAAGAGGGTTAGGCGAAGAGGGGTAGAACTAACTCTGCTAATTTGCTTCTCTCCTCTAGCCATCGCCGTTCGCCGGTATGTCACTCTATATTTCTCTGTAATATTGTGTACCATCCTTGAAACTAATTTCATTGATCAAATTAAACAAGAATTAATTAATTTCTTTTTATTGATGATGGATATGATTAAAACATCATAAAGTTCAATTTTTTTTTTCTTGATTTGTTAGTTAGAATGAATTTCGAAGTTTGGGTACTTCAATATGGTTAAGAAAAAAAAAATGTGATCTTTATTGTAGTATCGAACTAGAGAAATGAAGGTGAAATTTTGTTTGCTTACTTTTCATCTTTGCAATATTATGTTCTGTATAGGAATGGAGCTTAATTGGATCCTCATCTGATGGCATAATAGTGGAAGATGTGGATCTTATTTATTGAATAATTGCATTTTATTGTCGTTTGACGTTATAAATTTTTATTTACACAAATAGACTTGTAAAAAATTTCAATTAACTAGCTGGGGCTGGTTCTTGCTACGAGGGTAACATGGCTAAATAACCACGTACGGCCTGATTTTGATCTGATAAAATGAGAAAACCCGGCCCCGCAAACAATTTGATATAAAAAAGTGAAAGCAAATTTATACAATTTTTTATTGATGATAAAAAAAAAAAATTTATATTAAAAAAATAAATAAAAACTACTTTTTTGTGGGACACGTCAATGGAACAATAATTTGTGTCACTTTGTGTGTGACTATGTGTGAAATTAGCAGCCTTTAAGTAGAAAAGTTTCTTTTATCCAAAATAATTTTTTTTGCTTTTGATGTGCGAACCGAAGTGTTTTTTACTTCCAACTCATATTAAATTTATCTTTTTCTCTCTTTTAATTATTCTTGATTTCTAACAAACTACTACCATACTAACCTTGATAATTTGTTGGCTTTACCGCGGAACATTTTCGCGTCGTGTAAATGTTACGCGAGAAAATTAAAATTAGATTATTATAATATATATTATATTATTATAATATTAGAATTTAAGTGGAATCGTGAAATATTTTCGCGAGGGCTTTAATTTTAGATTATTATAATATATAATATATTATTAGAATATTAGAATTTGATTGGAATCGTAAAACATTTTCGCCAGGGCTTTAATTTTATAATATTATAATATGTATTAGATTTTCATATTGCGAAACATTTTCGCGACGCGGAAATGTTCCGCGTCGTGGAACCTTTACGCGAGTACCCTTAAGCCCTAAGCCGCACACCAAATTAGTGGCTAAAGTTCAGGGTCTAGAGTTTTAAGGTACCCATTGACCTTGATAATTTGTTGGCTTTGGAGCTTTGAGGTGCCTACTAGCCCTGCTCTTAGTAGGTATTTGGCAACCACTTAAGAAGTTACTTTTTAACTTATATAAGTCAAAAAGTAAAAAAAATTTGTATAGTAACATTTTTTCAAAGTGACTTCTAGAAACAAAAAAGTTACTTCTTTCTGGAGCAATTTTTTTTATTTTTATACTTCTTAGAAGTTACTTCTCCTTTAGTACCGTGTAACAACTAATAACTCATCATTTTTTTAGACTTATAAGTCAGTAGTTTACCATACAAATTTCTACTTATTTTTTACTTCTCAAAAATCTTTTGACTTCTGAAAAATAGAAGTGCAGAAGTGCTACTACAAAAAGCATAACGACTTTGACTTACGTTGAAGTGTTATGATTTTGCCCTCCTCTCTCTCATATACCGTTTTTTTCCCTCTCCTCTCCCGCTTCTTCTTCTGATCTTCTTCTCCACTCTCTCTCTCTTCTTTCTCCCTCTGTAATCCTCTGTCACTCCCTGTCTCGACTCTCGATCATTCTCTCTCTCTAACCCTAAATTTCTTCCTTTTGAATTCACAGTGAAAAACTCGAATTTACAGAGGCATCGACGATGGATGTTCTATTCGGATCGATCGATGTGCGGGAGCTTCTCTCAACTCAAGACTTCGAAGAATCCTCACCACTCTCAGCTCCAGATCTTCGCCTCCTTATTGATCGTCTTCAAGTTCGATCTCTCCACATAAAGGAAAAAGTTCGCGATTACATCCTTTCTCACCAAAAAGACTTCGCTGATATTTTCTCTCGCTGTTCCGACTCTATTTCTAAGACTGAAGACATCTCAACAGACGTCTCCAATGTTCTTAAACTCATCTCCGACAATCCAATCGACGTTGAGATCCGTGATGCAGCGGCAGAGATTTGCAGTAAAAGGAGGGAATTGAAGGAAAAGAAGGAATTTTTAGGTTTAGTTCAGGCGATTGTGAATTTAATGGAGAGATTGAAATTGGCAAGGGATAATTTGAAGATTGGTCGGTTGATAAATGCGGTTGAAGATTTCAGGGATTTAAAGAAGGATTTGTTGATTCGCGAGGATCAGGATGTTGATAAGAGAGAACCTGTGGTTTTTGATTTGTTGAGGAAGGAATGGATGGAATGCTTTGATGAGCTACAGGAGGTTTTCATTAGGATTATGGAAAATGCGGTAAAATTTGAGAAGGGAAAGGGTAGAGTTAGAGTTAATTTTAAGTTGAGCACGGATGAGATCGAAGAAGTAGAGCTCCATACGGTTTTGACAGCAATGGAGGTTAGTATTATAATAATCAATGTAGTTTTGATTTTCATTATTCATTATGAGTAGCAGAGTTCACTGAAATTCAGCTAATCTGCAGCTTGCAGGAGTACTTGACTATGGGCTTGCTAAGGTAGCCGACTTAATGGTCAAATATATCATAATTCCAACAGTAAGTGATGGGTGTATCTTCCATTTTGTAGAAGAATTAAATCCCGACTTGGAGCAAATGGATGAGGCGATTCTCAATATAGTCCCATCTTCTGATTCTAAGGTGCACTCTATAACGTTAAGCTAGTAGCATTATTTGAAAGTTTTGGCCACATTTTTGTTTCTGTAATAAAAGATTGAAATACTGATAGTAAGAGAATGTTAGAAGGTTGTATAAACGTTTAGATGTTATAATCTTCAGGTCTTGATTGCTTACGAGTTTAAACCATGTACTGTAAATATATGAAGTGAGTTTCATCAGAATAGATAATGGAATTGGAAGTTTAGTTTTCAAAAGTTTCATATACAATATGAGAGGGGTTATTGTGCCCCATCAAAGCCCCCACATTGCCCTACAAAATGTGGGGGCTTTGATGGGGCGCAATAAGGAGGGTCGAAATAACCCCTCTCATATAATATATGTCTCGAATTTTCATCTGAGCATTCCTAAGCTTTATGGACCTTGAGAATAAAGGCTTCAAACCAAGGGGAGGAGTGGGTTCACATGCCACAGAACTTTGAAACAACATTCATGTTATCTATGAGACAAGTAGGACAGGTCCCATCAATCTCTATTGTTAACATGAAGCGACCTTCCTGTCAGTTATTTGAGGCTGTCCCTTTTTCTTTTCCCTCAATATTATTACGTTTGATGTAATTGCATTCACAACACAAGTCTTGTTCCTTTTTTTTTTGAAATATTCTGAGGCTTTTCAATCTATGGCTCTATTTGTAGTGAAATGGGATCTCTTTGGAGTCTTTCCGAGAGCTTTCGAGTGAGTTTCATAATAAATTTCTAAAATATCCTCTATAAATCAATTTATTATAAATAATAATGGATAAGAATATATGATTTGTTATGAACTTTTAGAGGATAATTCCATTGCTTAGACATAATATGATTCTAATGTGCTGCTGGCTACTGTTGCTTTTAGAGGATAAGAAAATGTAATTTATGATCTTATACAGTTTTCAAACATTAATTCATATCCTAGAAAAGGTAACTATATACTTCAGTACTCACAGTTGTTTGGATGCACTGCATGTGAAGGAAATAGTTACACTGTTATATAGCTAGATATATGATGATAAATCTCAAGTTCATATCTTATTGGTCCGACCTTAAGTACATTATTGTTTCTATTGAACTTGGCATATAACCTCCTTAAGCGCAAAGGTCTGCTATCCCTTTGCTTGGATTCATGGTCTTTCTAGCCTAGTACCTTGAGAATGTGTGAATGGTATCTTTTTAGGAGACTCAGATTAGCATGCTCCTTTAATCCAAAACTTAATCTTCTGATATCTGGATTTCATGATAGACTTTCTAGTATTTGACTTGATTGCTTTAAATTAAGTAGTTTCTAGTTGCATTCAACCAGTATTCGATTTCCAGAGGTTTCTTCAAAATAAAAGAACTCTTCGATTCTAAAATGATAAATCTGGCTTAAGAGTTTATGGTTGCTTATTGCCAGTTGGGATTTTATGAACTACTATTTCTTCTGAGATCTATTTGATCCAGTTTCCATCTTGAATAGTAGAATTATCCTGAAAATGCTGCTGATAAAGTATGGTCAAATAATTGTAGTTCAATCATATGCTCTATCGTATAGATATACTGGCCAACTCCTTTAGTTATTTGCAGGTCGAAGGTGCAAATATTTATTCAAGGTTAATTCAGGTTATAAAGTTTATCCACAAAACCATATGCTTCCAGAATGGTAGATGGATGAAGTGTTTTGGAAGATTGACATGGCCAAGGATTTCAGAGCTGGTTATTTCCAACTTCCTTTCCAAGGTCTGGTTTTACCTCCTTTTGTCTGAGCTACTACGTCCCTTCTTATGTGCTTTGCATTTATTAGCGTAACATGCTTAAGTTAGGTGTAATGTTATCTCCTATAATGCTTGTTCTCTAAAAGTTTAGGAATTGTCAGTGGATTTGGGCTTGGTATTATTAGTCCAGCCATGTTATATATGACATTTTGAACTGGAATCTTACAATATGTTACATTTTTACTTACAAGAAAAACTTATGTTGTATTCGAGAAAGAGATCTACCTATATAGAAGATCTCTAATGTGGATATCAAAATACGAAGCACAAAAGGCAAGGAAATATAAATCATAAAGGCATTGCACTTAATGGCTAGTGAGTAGTGACACTATCCGTTTTTATTTTTCTCTTTTCATTTTAATCAATTGTCACACTATGCTCTTGGGTTGGAAATTGCATTGTCTATGATATTTGGCATAAAATTTGCCAGTGCTGCACTTTAAACCTGTCTATGATTCTTTCAGGAGACTAGGTTGAGAAGCAACAAGTCATTTCTCAATTAACGCGATGGAAGATTTAACTTTATGATATTATCAATTATCATATTTTGCCCGTGTACCTTTCCACAAAAAAAAAGTTGCACTCAAGTGGCCAAGAAAAATGTTATACGCTTTGACATTAGGTTGCACTCTAACACATTTCATATCATATGTTTGGTTTGCCATGGCAATTGCATGAACTGATGTTGTTTGTCAGTGTATGCGGTTCATGTTTTGTGGGGTATGATATATATGTATATGATATCATGACTGACCGTGGATTATAATTATGTTTTTCTTATATTTTTAAAAATCTTATTCATAGTTATGGATCTGAGTGCCTGGAAATAACTTTTTCCTGTAATTGCTTATTTCAGGCTGTTCCTGATGATGCTTCAAAAGTCGCAGAGTTTCAGAAGATCATAGAACTTACAACTGAATTTGAGACAGTTTTAAAGGATCTGATGTTTATTTCTAAAACTGATAGCAATGATGAAAAGTTGAGCATTTTTGTTCAAAATGTTGAGGTTCACTTTGCATCTAGGAAGAAGAAAGAAATTATGGCAAAGGCTAGAAATTTACTTCTCATATATGACTCTGCCCATCCTTCAGTGAGTATGTTACATGAATTTTATTATTTTCAGCTCTAGTTACTTGAGAGTTTCATGACCAGTTTTATTAGTGATTCTTCTCACAGGAGTACACAATGAAAGTTCCTACCTCTAAGGTTCCTGAAGTTGCACAGAATGCTGTTGACTTGCTTTTTCTGCCAGAGAGGTGTGTTGTCTCTAAAGCAGCATCTCAGCTTATGGAACTAGTGCATCAAGCACTTCAGGTGATCTTTGAGCCAGAAGATACTCTTTTAATACGTTTGACAATAATGAGGCATACAGAAGAAGAGACCTCTTATATAGTCTTTTCAGTCTGAATCACAAATTAATATCACATTGAAGATGCCTGATCATTCATTAATATCCCAAGTGTCAAAAACGTATACAAGCAAAATTAGATGAAAGAGACTGTAAAACTTGATAAGCAAGCTAAAGAGAACCATAAAGAGAGTCCAGTTTGAACCATTCTCCATAACTTGTGTAACTTTTTGGAAAACATAACCTACAACTATTACAAGATCAGGGATCTCTGTCATACTGAAACCTGCTAGGATGCATCTTTCAGGCTTTCACTTTCCAAAACCCAGCAGCTTAACAACCAAGATGTCTCTGGTTGTACATAACTGAACAGAAATCTAAATATAGCATATAGCAACCACCTCTGCAAATCTACCCCATCCAATCAAAAGAAAATTAAATGCCTTTTTCAATTGAAACCACTCTGTTCACTAACATATAAGGGCTGCTAACAGCAATAAATGCAATTTCAAGCGAGCTTGTTATTTGAGCCTATCTTTCTGGGGTCCTGTGGAAGTTAGACAATAATATGGAGAGATCTAAAGTGGAATGTCCAGTAAGAACCTTGTCCCTACTAACACCTATGAACGGACAGTGTTAAGTTGTTTTGTTGCATAGTGAGTTTGAATTTAGGTGGTACAAGGATTACAAGTCATTTGTCGTGCCATCAGCCAAAGCAGTGGATGTACTCAAGAGAAAGCCTATAATTCATTGGACTTAGCACCATGCGGAAGGTCCCTATCAAAGTCCTGATAAAATTCTTGGGTCCCATGTCGCGGTTAGGGAGGTAACTAACCAATGCCGCTGTTGTGGCAATCAGAACCGCCATGTGGTGGAGGAGGCCTTCAATGGTTGGGGCAGCTAGGTTAGGAACGGTGCCGGTCGAATGAGGGGCAGCAAAAGGGTTCTCCAAACGGATCTTAGAGGCTCCATCCCCCAAACCAGAACCAGTCACCAGCGGAAGATCTTCGTCGGCTTTGCTGTCAGTGGGAAGCTTCTCTGTCGCTCTTCAGCTTTGATTTTCCCAGTGGTGGTTCTCAGCAATGGAGCCATCAAGCCTTCTATTACTGTGAGACTCTTCCAACCGTCGATTGGTCTCATCCAGTCGGCGATTAGATTCTTCCAGCCTCAGGTTTGATTTTTCTGGTCTCTCCACCCGAACATGAATGGCAGGCTGTCATGCCCTAGTCCGGCGTCCTTGTGCCATTTTTGGAGGGTTTCTCTGATGGTGGAGGTTGGAAGAAGAAGATGACAGAAGAGACTGAGCAGATATAAGAAGGGAGAAAGGGGCTAGGGTTTGGTTGACGACCAGTAGAGGAGAAGAAGAAGAAAGAGAGGAGAGGTGAGGAGGGGAGAAGAGAAGGAGCCCAATATTTGGAGCTTTGATACCAGATGACGTAATCAATGGTTGGCACGTGGCAGAAGCTTCAACCTGCAAATTACACCATTAATGGAAGTAGAAACAAGAGAGAAGAACTGGAAGGTGGGGAGCTCAAGCTCGAAACCTAGAACAGTAGGAGCAGAGCTCGACTGTTTCATTCTATTTTCAATTTCATTTACGTCTGTCTCTCTAAAGGGGATTTCTCAGCCTTAAATACAAAACAGAAACAACAAAAAAGCCGTAGGCTAAGCATCCGACTGGCCTCAACTAGCTGGGCCTGCAAAACAAACACAAAAAAAGGCCTCTACTTATAATCGATTTTCATCAAATTCAAAGTAATAGAAAGGTGCAAATGGTCTTACGTCAAAAATTGACATGCTACACGATATACTTTAACCATATACATTGTATAATGTAAGAACCTAATATTCACAGTCGTAGATTGTCTAATCTGATTCTCAAGTGACTGCAATAACATGTACTCAGATTAATCGAGAATCCAGAAATTAATCGAGAACTGAAGTGATAAAAATGCATGGTTTGTCACTGTAAAATTCAATAGAAACCCTATTGGTACACTTTTTAAGAAATCAAAGTTACAACAAGCATGCAGGTGAAGCAAATAAAGGCAGCAGTTGATCCGTTTTTATTCGAGAAGAGAAACCCAACCTTTGCAAGCAAAACCATTTCTTTATAATGTTGCACCAACGTCTATGGTGATACTAAGTAAGGCCTATAAAAAAATAAAAAGGAATTGCTTACTGTAAGCATTAACTCTAAAGTCCAATTAATCAAGAATCTCTCATTTGTTCACCTTAGTAAATTCAGGAAGCTTTACTTTCTCTACTTGATCTAAAATATGATTTTTTGGACATTAGAGCATCTCCAATGCAAATGTGGTCAGCTTCCTTTGTGGCATGGCTCTCAAGACATCCTCTTGAGACTTGCTCCCTACGTGGCGACAAAATCTCCACAATTAATGTTGGAGAAAAAAACATCTCCAATGCAAATGTGGTCAGCGCTTTGCTTTGTCTATGTGGCACTTAGTTAATTAAATGTGCTTTTTTTTTAATTGTAAAACTGGAAAGAGAAAATGAGATATTTAATTAGATATGCTAAAAGAGAGAGAGAATGAGATATTTAATATGAGATTTACTGACTAGGATGACCTCTAGAATAAGAGGATGGGCAAGAGGATGTCTTCCCATCCTCATGCCACGTCAGCTTCACATTGGCTGAGCATATTTGCATTTGAGAAGATTTTTGAGATTCATTTTTTTTTTTATAAAGGCAAAACTTCAAATTTGAGCTGACCACATTTGCGTGGGAGACTTAGCTGCGTGCACTTGTACAATTTAAAATCTTTTCTCAGTAAAAAGGTTCCCAAATGCTGTCCATGAGTAATTAGTTATATTTGTGTAAATGGTTTTCTTGTTACAGTCCTTTGGTCATCATATTCATTTCATTCTTTTTGGTGTTTGATTTGTCAAATGATATCAAATACCTAATTAATAACTTTTGATCTACTATTTGTTGTTAGTTAATGTTACATCATCTTATGTTAAGATTATATTTTCCTTACAATTCTATTTATTATGGTGATCATGTGATAAATATAGGTTGACTGATCATGCAGGATGTTTGCCTCTCATCTGCAAGAGTGGCCATGGAGTTCTATCATGCTGCCAGAGATGCTCTACTTTTGTATGAAGCTATCGTGCCTGTGAAGGTATGTACATAAATGCTACTGCATTATTTAATGCTGGAAATGTTTTGACTTTCACCCATTTCTCAAATGATAGAATGATGTGTAACAAATATTTATTTATAAATTTACAAGTGATTTTTGCATAAATAATTCCATTGAGTGCCGTAACAAGTAATTTCCCATTCTCTGTCTTGCTTTAATAAATCTTTTGAAGTTTGTATTTTGGAGATAAAAAGGAGTCTGCATCTTGTGAAGAAGTTTCTTTTATATCAAAAGTTGAATGATTGGTTAGCTACTGAGTTTCATATGGAACTTAGTGTGAATAAGTATGATTTTTTAAGATTGGGTCTGCTAAAGAGTGTTCTTTACACTGATGATATATTGTGGTTCTTGTCATGTATTATGGCAAGTACATTAGTTAATCTTATATATTTTGCTTCTTTTTGACAAATGAAGCTAGAGAAGCAGCTTGATAGCGTCAACCAAATTGCTATACTCGTGCACAATGATTGTCTTTTTCTTGCTCAGGAGATTCTTGGGCTTGCATTTGAGGTATGTCTAAACACTTGGTACTCATCCTTCAAAATATAATTTCTAAAATTCATGTATTCAGTATTACTGTGTTGTCTGGTCAATTATTTTTTGTCCCGTGGCATATAAAAGAACTTCTCTTTTTCTATTATTTTCTTTGATTGGGTATAAAAGGACTTCTCATTAATGCATGTCGTTATTCAATTTGTTAATGACAAGTAGAAAAGTGAAGTCCATTGGAGTCAAAGTCAAGGAAATGTTATAGCAACTTGAATCTGAGAATCTGAGATCCCCTAGCTTTTTTTTTTTGACAAAGGCAATACTTTATTAATAAGTTCAAATAGGCAAAAAATTTACAAACAAGAAGTAAAACAGAAACAGCCCCAAAAGACAAAAATCTAGCTATAAACACATGGAGGATCTCCTCAGCCCCCTCCTTCCAAGAGTAACGAGATAATCACCGAAGGAGGGAATCCAAAAAAAAAAACACAAAATCCTAGAATCTCGAGTTATGGAAAAGCTTATCCGTTGAAGCCCATCGGAAAACCAGCAGTTTAATGTCCAAAATCAGTTCCTCAAAATCCTTCTCTTCGACCTCAAACACTCTTCGATTCCTTTCTTTCCATATGCCCCAAGTGATAGCGTATAACAACAACTCCCATGTAATTTGCCCCTAGGTGATTTAATAGGGCAGATCCAAGACACAAAGCAATCCGCTACCGAAGCTGGGAAATTCCAGCAAGAGCTAGTCTGTTGGAGAAAGTATCCCTGAATTTGATTAGCCCAGCTACAGTGGAAGAAAGGTGCTACACAGATTCAGAGCTTGCCTTGCACATGTAGCATCTATTCACCATTATCACCCCCAATCATTGCAAACAATCCATAGTATTAAGTTTATGTAGGGAGGCTTCCCACATGAAGAAAATGACCCTTTGGGGGACTGGTGCTGCCCAAATCTTCTTGCATACATAAGCTGGGCTTTGGTCAGCAGCTATCACCCCATTTGAAGGAGGTGTCTCTTTCACTCAAGAATCTAGAGAGAGAAAGTAGTTCTCTAGAGAGAAAGTAAGAGTATTCTCTGATCTCCAGAAAGGTCTCTCTTCAAATGAGAAGCTTGTTCCTCTATTTATAGATTTACTTGAGGTAAGAGTCAAACTCCTTATCAATCATCAATGAACACCTGTCCTCCACTTTATAAGTGCATGCCAGCTGTTTATTTACCTCTTCTTTATCAGTTTTCCTTTCGGAAACCTCTTTTGAATATGTACTCCCACACCATTTAAAGATTTTATTGAGAACAACCCCTTATCATCGGGTTTCCAAATCCTACTATCTTGTTCCACTTGCCCCTCTCTGAAAGCACCGAGTAGTTCCATTAAGTTGGATAGCTCGTCTAGCTCCCAATCATTAAAATCCCTTCGTAGATTTATATCCCAAGATGTGTGATTTTTTTCTACCCGCATGACCTCTGAGACCCATGCCTCTGGATTCCTATTCATAGAGAAGATGATCAGAAACCTACTCTGCAAAGGTTGATCTCTAAACCACACGTCATGCCAAAATTTGATCGAGGTACCATCCCCCACCGAGTATGCCGTATGTTTCTTGAATCTGCTCCAGAAATTTGTAATTCATCTCCATATAGAAACCCTATACGTACTATTAGGAATTACTGGATCGAAACCATTAGTAGAACGGCCGCCATACTTGGACTCCACTAGTTGCTTCCACAAACCATTTTACTCCACTCCTAATCTCCATAGCCATTTCCCAAAAAGAGCTTGATTCATGTGCTTGAGTTTTCGAATGCCTAGTCCACCTTTTTGTTTTGATTTGCACACCTCACCCCAGTTGACGTTGTGTCGTTTCCTAACTTCTTCGAACGAGCCCCACAGAAAATCTCGCATAATTTTCTCCGATTCTTCCGCCACTGCTGCCAGCATAGTGAGCAAGAACATGTAGTAGATAGGTAGGCTTGCTAGACAGCTAAGGACGAGTGAGTCTCACAGCTTTGGAAAGACATTTCTGTTTCCATTTTGCCAATTTGCGTCTGACTCTTTCTTTGACCGGGTCCCATATTGCTTTTGATCTATATTGAGCTCCCAATGGGAGTCCAAGATAGGTAGTTGGCAGCATCCTTTTATTTATTTATTTATTTATTGATAAAGGCAATACTTTATTAAAAGGCCAAAATGACAACAATATACAAGGACGTAAATTTCTACACCACAGGGGAGAACCCCAAGACGACAACGAAAAGGGATTTAGACTGTACACACTAGAGTGACTCCCCAGCCCCAACCTTCCAAACGTAACGAGATAATCTCCGAAGGAGGGAATCCCAAAAAAAACAAAATCCTGAAAACTAGACTGGCGGAACAGGTCATTGGTAGAGGCTATGTAGTTAATCTCGCGCGAAATTGCCGATAACTCGTGTACCGCTCCTCTGGCGAGATATTTTTGAAATCTCGCTTAAAATATGTCCGATAATATCGGCCGATATTTCCGATATTTTGGCCGAGATTTGGCCGAGATTTTCGAAAAAAATCGGTGTAGAAATGGAAAATATCGCCATTTTCCAATAATACTGTAAAAAAAAAAAAGGAAAGAGAACTTTGAGAGGGGTTTAAGGTTAGGGTTTGGAGAAAAAGAAAGGGTTAGGTTTAGGGTTAAGGTTTGGAGAGGGAGGGAGAGGGAGATGAGAGAAGACTTACCTAAGATCACTGGAGAAATCGCAGTGAGCTCCTCAGTCCTCACATCTGCTGCTGTTTGGGGAAGATAACGATGGAAAAAAGGGTTTTAGTAAAGAGACTAGATAGTTCCACCCAAGGTCAAAAGGGATAAATAGTGGGTGGATATATCTTTACCCTAACACATTAAACTTGAAAATGAAGGTTTTTTTTTTTACTTTTTCGATATCTCTTCAGGAAAAAGACTGGATAGTTTCACCCAAAGGCTAAAGTGCTAAACATTTGGGTGGAAATATTTGTACCTAACTAACACATTTTTTTTTACTTTATCTCTTTAGTAAAGAGACTGGATAGTTCAACCCAAGGGCAAAAGGGAAAAACCGTTGGGTGGAAATATCTGTACCCTAACTAACACATAAAAATTGATGTATTTTCACTTATTTTTTAGAGAACTTATAAATATAATAGACTATTATACCCAGATATATATTTTTAAATTATATTTAGTAATTTTTATGTCCAACCGATATTATCCGATATATCCCGATATTTATCCCGATATTTAAAAATATCGTGTATCGCTCCTTGGCTGATACATGTCCGATACCGAGATTAACTGCTTAGGGTAGAGGCCCATCGGAACACTAACGCCTTTATGTTCAAAATATTCTCTTGGATGGATTTTTCTTTATCATCGAAAACGCGCCGGTTTCTTTCCTTCCAAATCCCTCACGTGATAGCGAAAAATTGGAGTTCCCAAATTAGCTTCCCTCTAGGATTCTTCACCGGGCAGATCCATGAAGAATAACACTCCATTACCGATCTTGGGAAGCACCAGGACACCCTGAATTGCTGGAGGAAATAAGCCCAAATCTGGCTGGCATGGCTACAGAAGAAGATTAGATGATGTATAGTCTCGTTGCTTGCTTTGCACATATAACATCTATTTACTGTAATAACTCTGCTTCGTTGTAGCTGATCCACTGCGTTAATCTTGTGTAAGGTTGCCTCCCACATGAAAAAGATAACTCGATGCGGAACTGGTGCATCCCAGATCCTCAGACAAGGGAACTCTGGGCTCCTATCATCCAGTATCACCGAGTATAGTGATTTGACCGAAAAGACCCCTTTAGAATCTGGCATCCACAACTTACTGTCCCTTCCTCTTACCCCGTCTAAATGAATTCAGCAGCTCCATCAAATTACCCACCTCCTCGAGTTCCCAATCGTAAATCTCTCTACAAAGATCCAAGTCCCAAGAAGTATAGTTCCCGTCCACCCTCATCACCTCCGACACCCATGCCTCCGGGTTCCTTGTTAATCTAAAAATGGTCGGGAATCTGGTCCGAAGTGGCTGTCTCCCAATCCAATTGACTGAATTGCCTGTTATCACTGAGAAGGCTGTCTGGTGACTAAAAGTGCTCCACATATTTGTAATCCCCCGCCAAACCGATGTGCCATATGTAGATTTCGGGGGGATAGGATCCATACTATTTCTGGCCAGACCATATTTCGCTTCCACTAATTCTTTCCACAGACCACCGGGTTCCAAGCCTAGCCTCCATAACCATTTTGCCAACAACGCTTGGTTCATAATTTTAAGTTTACGAATACCCAGGCCACCTTTCTTCTTAGGACGACATACCTTGCTCCAACTGACATTATGGCGTTTTCTGATCTCCTTCGAGGATCCCCACAGAAAGTCACGCATTATCTTCTCCAATTCCTCAGCCACTGCCATTGGCATCGAAAAGAGGGACATATGGTAAATTGGGAGGCTCGCCAAACAACTGAGAACTAGGGTGAGTCTTGCCGCTTTAGAAAGGCATCTCTGCTTCCACTTCGCGAGCTTTCGCCGTATCCTTTCTTTCACCGGGTCCCAAATTGCTTTGGATCTATACTGGGCTCTAAGCGGGAGCCCCAAGTAAGATGAAGGAAGATATCCAACATCGCAACCAAGAGCCCGTGCAAAGGGGTCCACGTGCCCCTCCCTCCCCACCCCAAACACCGTGCTCTTATTGAAGTTCACACGCAGGCCGGAGACC
The DNA here is from genome assembly GCA_002174775.1 of Macleaya cordata. Lineage (NCBI taxonomy): Eukaryota > Viridiplantae > Streptophyta > Magnoliopsida > Ranunculales > Papaveraceae > Macleaya > Macleaya cordata. The sequence continues at coordinate 83,224 of MVGT01001054.1, read as the reverse complement.
ATTTCGAAACACCAAAGTATGCCTTGAAGATTGGCTACATACTCAGGTTTGGCCTGCAAGAAAAAAAGAGTGTCATCAGCGAACTGTAAGTGAGTAATTTCCAGAGGAGCCGACCCGACTTGAAAGCCCCAGATTAAACCTAGGCCTACGACTCGGTTCAACATCCTACTGAGAGACTCCATAACCAACAGAAATAAGAGAGGGGATAAGGGGTCTCCCTGTCGGATTCCTCTGTAAGTTTTGAATTCCTTTGATGGGGAGCCATTAACCATTACAGATAGCTTAACCGTTGAGATGCAGACTTTGATCAAATTCCTCCATTTGGCCCCAAAACCCATTCTCTCCATCAAATATAGTAAGAACCCTCTGTTGGCGTTATCATATGCTTTCTCGATATCTGCCTTGAACAAGATACCCTCCTGCTGTCCCCTTAGATGGGAATCTATGCATTCATTAGCGACCAACACCCCATCCAAAATCTGTCGGCCTTGGATAAAAGCCCCCTGAGTGCCTGATATCAATCCATCGAGTACTCCCTTTAACCTGTTAGCCAGCGTCTTCCCCACTATCTTGTACAGACTGCCCAGTAAGCTAATCGGATGGAAATCCTTGATGTTCTCTGCTCCCTCCTTTTTCGGCAAAAGGACTAGGAAAGTCGAGTTAAAGCGCCAATTTAGGAATTCCTTGTCATGGAAATGCCTAATGACCTGAAGGATTTCGTGTCCCATTAAGTGCCAACATCTTCGAAAAAACACAATATGTAATGGCTGCTATACTATCCACCCAAGCCTCATTTCCTACTCCAACCACCGTGCTTTTGTTGAAGTTTACCCTTAGCCCGGACACCATTGCAAAGCACCAAAGTATTTCTTGAAGGTTTGCCGTGAACTTAGGTTGAGACTGCAAAAAGAAAATAGTATCATCAGCAAATTGCAAATGAGTGATTTCCGGGCAGGTCAAGCCGATCTGGAAGCCACGAATCAGCCCATGATCAGCCGCCAGGGAAACCATCCGACTGAGAGCCTCCATAACTAACAAAAACAGAAGTGACGATAAGGGGTTTCCCTGTCTGATGCCTCTGTAGGTTTTGAATTGTTTAGAGGGTGCGCCATTGGTCATAACGGACATTTTCACTGTAGAGGTGCAAACTTTAATCCAGTTCCTCCAATTTTCTCTAAACCCCATTATCTCCATCAGGTACAATAAGAAGCCCCTATTGACGTGGTCATAGGCTTTCTCGATATCTTCTTTAAAGAGGATACCCGACTCTTGAGATCGTAGCTGAGAATCAATGCACTCATTGGCAATGAGGACCCCATCCAGGATCTGTCTACTCTGAATAAAGGCCCCTTGAGTGCCTGAGATTAGGCTCTCTAGAGCTCCCTTAAGTCTATCTGCTAGTACCCTTGCTACAATTTTATAGATACTACCTAGTAAGCTAATCGGATGAAAGTATTTAATATTCTCATCCCCTTCTTTCTTGGGAATCAGAACTAGGAAAGTAGTGTTGAAGCGCCAGTCAAGGTAGCCAGTTTCATGGAAGTTTCTGATGACTCCCATAATTTCGTCTCCCATGAAGTGCCAGCATCTTCTGAAAAAAAAGAATTGGGAATCCGTCAGGCCCCGGAGCCCGGTCCCCACCCAAACCTTTCAAAGCTGAGATAACCTCCTCCTCAAAAGCCTTATCCAGGGTCTTCGCTTGAGATGGTGTCGAAATCCAATCCATCTAGAGATGGTCTCCAAGTGCTTTCCTTTGAGAAGAGCTTTTTATAGTATGCTTCCACAATCAGAAAGATATCATCCTTCTCTTCATAGACCTCCTCTTCGACTTGGATCCTTGAGATGAAGTTCGTTCTGCGTCTACCATTAGCTCTCTGGTGGAAATAAGCCGTGTTCTTGTCATCTTCCTTAATCTCCTTATCTCGAGATTTCTGCTTCCAACTGATCGCTTCCATCTTTTTGACCTTCATAAATTCTGCTCTAGCATCTGCTCTGCTAGTCTTCTCCACATCTGAAAGTGGGGTTGACTCTTCTTTTAGGTCCAGCTCATTGATTCTCCTAAGAAGGCCTCTAGCTTTTGTTTCTAACCGGCTGACAGTAGTGTAGTTCCAAGTCTTGATCTTCTCCTTTAATCTTTTCAGTTTTTTGCAAAAGATGAAACCAGGTTCCCCATGAAAGGTCATCTCATTCCACCAATTCTCCAATAACCCCAACAGACTGATCTTCAAACCACATGAGTTTGAATCTAAAGGGAGGGTTAATAAGATCCACTAGCTTATTGACCCTTTTTGGTTACTGTTCTATCACATAATTGAGTTCTCCTTTCCTTTTTGCAATTTCATTTGCTTCTCTGTTTTATACCCAAATCTGTGTGAACTTTACAGAATAGTAAATTAGTAATCTGTAGTGGTCATTTTTATGAATACTTGTTTGTAAAATAAATTTGACACTTGACAGATGATGGAAACTGAGTCTAGTTTTTCTCGGTCTTGATATCACACTCTTTTGGTGTTTAGTTGTAGGCAGAGAAGTAGTTTCCCAATCGGTTGTGTAATATGCAATCATCAAAAGAACAGTCAGGCACATTCTGCTTTAATGAGGCAAACTTATAACCAGTGAGCCCTACAACTACCTTTTCATTGGTTACTTCTTAAACTAACTCAGGAAGTTTATATAGTTCATAACTAACTGAAGAAAAGAGCCTTCAGCCTAGGTTCCAAAAATTAGAAAGATGATAGAAAATATAGGTTAGAAATCCCCTATACACAGTATATCTGCTTAGACTACCTCTTGGCTAGTTCTTAAGTACTTTGTGATGTACAACTCTTCACAGAAATTCCAAACCCAATTGTCTACAATACATTTTAGGCAAAAGATTGTGCTAGAAGATTCCCTGTTGTGATTAAAGGTTCACAGGAAAGAGAGTATGGAGTGCCTCACCAGCATTATAATCTCCAAAGCTTATGGTTTTCAGACAACAATTAGAATACTGCAGTCTTGGATCATAAATAAGTCATTTGTCACTTCCAGTGCAGCATGGATTGAAGTTATAATATTGACTCATTATGATCGGTTAATGAAGTTTATTTGACCAGAATTATGCCATTTGTTTGATCTCTGTTCTGGTTCTCATATTGTACTTTTACTCTTTCAGTATCGTCCAGACTTTCCAAGTTGTATTAAAGAACAGGCTGTGTTTGTTGATATGGCACCAAGGTTTCATCAAATTGCAGAAGAAATACTTCAGAAACAAATCCAACTAGTTAGTATGAACTTGAAAGAGGTAGAGCTTTTCATAATTGTAGTCTTCAATTGACAATTTACATTATTGGGAGAGTTTTTGCTCCATTCATCTTAATTTTATCTCTCAGGCAATCGATGGGGCAGATGGTTTCCAGAATACCCACCAAATGCAACAACATGAGTCTGCAAAGTTTAGTATAGATCAGGTAGGTTTGCTGTTTAGTTATTTATTTTCGGGGAATCTGGATACATAAGTGGGTTTCTTTTTTGTGGCCGAGGGGTGAATCCCTCTGAAGTCTAGATCTGTGCTATCATAATTCATATATATTACTAACTTTTCATGTTGCAACTTTAAAGTTACTGCAAGGACATGTTTTGATGGTTAAATGCATCATGATCAGGTTGTTTTCATTCTTGAGAAAGTACATATCATATGGGAACCGCTTATGCTACAGTCCACTTACAAGAGAAGTATGTGCGTAGTTCTGGATTTTGTTTTTTCTGTAATAACGAAAGACATACTCCTTTTAGATGATATGGCAGCTGAGGAAACATTACAGGTTTGTTTCCTATCCCTCTACTAGACTCCTCCTTTAATGGCTTTACATCATTTGATACCGGAAGAGGGATCCGTTTGCATGATTTTTGTGTAATGATGGTTACACTACTCTGTGGGGCCCCGATGGAGATGATCCAAGGGCTGATTTTTGTGAGGATGACCATGCAAGAAAGAAAGAAAATCTTATTGTTATAAATCGTCTAAACCCATTAAAAGTTGATTGAAGATTTACAGTAAAAAGGATGGTTTAGAAAGCTTAAAGTTTCAATCAAATTTTTGATGGGGTTAAAAGTTTTAGAGGCAATGTGATTTTTCGTGAGATCTACATGGTGAACAGATCATCCACGTAAAAATCAGCACTTGGATCATCTCTATGTGGGCTCCATGGAGTACTAAAACTAAAATGTAACCAAAGTGTCATGTAAACAGATCCTTTCTCTTTTACAAGAGAATAGTTCTTGTGTGTTTGAATTTAACAGTTCTTGATTTGTTTTCAGCTTCAGAGGTTGATCCATATGACACTAGATAATCTCTCATCTTTATTTGAGTCCCTACTTGCCATCACCGAGAAAGAGAATTTACAGGAGGATGCAACACGTGTTCAGCTAGATGTGCTTATTCCATCTTTACGTAAAATCCGGAAACTAGCAGGCATGATCATCCTGCTTAAATTTGAACTTTATTTTATTAAAGCTTGTCAAATACATAAATTGTGATTGAAGTTTATGACCTTTTTTCTCTATCCAGATTTGTTGGACATGTCTTTGAAATCCATTACAACATCCTGGGAATGTGGAGAACTGGCTAATTGTGGTTTTACATCATCTGAGGTATAAATGATTATTTCCTCAAACATGTGTATTCTGTATTATATCATTGTAGTACACAGGTTATCGGAAGTGATTTATATTTCTTGTGGACGTGAATAAAATATTGGTTCCTACTATCCAATGAGTCTCAACCAGAAAACAACTCCCTGCATGGTTTCACGATCTGGAAACCGAGTTTTCAGGAACTAGGATACAATCTGAAAATCTTGAGTTGTATCCTTATTGGTTTTGATATCTGAAAACATGTCTTTTATTAAATCCGAAAACTGTTTTTGAATTTTAAAAATTGAGAAAACATATACTACTTCATCAAAGCTTTTAATTTTTTTCTTTTATTTATCAGATTTTGTGATGGTTTCAGGATTGTATCTGACAAGTGATTTCTGAAAACAAACTAACTGAACACATTTTTTGGGATTTTTTTATCTCTTGTTTTCAGAAACAATGAATCATTTCCAGATCATGAACAAAAACACCACAATTCTGGATTCTATTTTGGAAGCCAACATTTTTTTTCCTTTGCAGATGAACTGAAATTTATTAACTGTTAAGACTTTCACATGATCCTCATTGCTGTTACACATTATGACTTTTCGATATCTCATAATCCATATCTAAATACCTTTTTCTCCTTACTTTTAATGTTTATTTTCCAACCCATTCATGAGCTTCTGCTATATTCTCACAGGTCGAAAACTTTATTAAAGCAATATTTACAGATTCACCTCTGAGAAAAGAATGCTTATGGAGGATCGAAAGTGTCAGTTTCTAGAATTACATTTCAGTCACCAGGAAACATCTGTAGCAAAACATTCTTCTCCCAACCCAACTAACAACAGAAATTTTACGGTTTGGTTCACTCACTTTCCCATTTGTTCTTTATTTGTATACACCCTCTAATTGAAGGTTTTTCTTTTCCTTGTAAATATCTTTGCTTGTAAAATTTTTGCAAAAAATTGGGAAACTGAGATGCTTAAAGGGTAAGCAAAAATAGAGAGATTGTAGATGATGTTGAGAGTTGAGACTGAAAGGGAGAAACAAGATCAAAGAGAAAAATACGAACAGCTAAATTTTATTCTACATGTTAAATTTTTTTTTTTTCCTTTTGTACTTTTACTTAAAGGCAGTACTCAGTAGTTGATACCTGCTGCATTTTTTTTTTATGTTACCAATGTTTGATGCTTGGTGGGAATCACGAAATCTTGATCTTTTAAAATTTTTACAGCCTTTCTCTTTTCATTTTGAAATCAATTGGTTCGTTTGTTTTTTTTTCTTCCCAAGAATGCAAGTCTTGCGAGAGTTCCCAAGAAATTAAATCCAGAAGCTCAACTTTGTGGTATACTTGTGCCATCAACCATTGGAAGTGCTTCAACATTTTCTTTATTTAGGTTTCTAATCTTATTTGCCTTTTGACTTTGAAGGGTTGATTGAGTACCTGATGGACATTTGAGAGGAAGCTCGGATAGTTAAGGTGGTATTTGTTTTTTTAAATCTGACGTGTGAAGTTTACCCGTTTGAAAGCTTTTAATGCTTTTACTTCTTGGTGGAGTCAGATTTTTAAAGTGAGTATTCAACATTTCAGTTGGATAGGCGAGTGAAGAAAGCTCTTGGGGGTGCCAATCTAATTGGCATTCCTAGTGATGGATGTTGATTCCGACTCTAACCTTCACCTTAAAAAAAGTAGTGTTCATCAAAAATTAATTTGAATTTGAGACGAAGGTCTGACTTGTGTACAATTCATATGAGTTCATTTGTTAGATTAACATGAATTAGATTCAGATGCTTATAAAAAAAAAAACAAACACCACCTAAGAGTTCTACTAGAAGCTTAAGTAAACTCTTAGGAAGCTTGATTAGGAAACCCAGTTGGAATATTCATAAACTAGTCTCATTAACTATGCATCAAAAAACTGTTTAAATCATTTGGATTGTACTACTTCTTAATATCTCATGTTTTAGTTTGGTAGTAAATACTAAATAGGGTTGACTTATTTTTTTCTAAACTGAAAGACCAACACTAACAAAAAACAACTTACTTTTGAAGAAATAACTCATAATCGAACAGTTTCATTGACATTTTCTGTCATCAAGGATATATGTTATGTTATCAGTCTCTGGAGCATAAGATAAATACTGGTCTTCCTTCAAACCTAGTAAGATTTCACCATCTTCCCAAATGCCTATAACTTTAAAGTCACTATTTACTGGTTTACCATCTGGTGCTTGTATTTTCATACTGTACTCTTTGACCCATTGTTTGTTGATGTTATCTTTCATCACCCATATCTCAATATGTGTACTGAATGAAAGATCTACTATAGCTAGACACCCTCTGAACTCAATTTGATCGATTAAGTCATTCCTTTCTGACCCTAAATTGGGATGATTTGTTCCTCTTTCCCTATGTCGAACGAGACAATACGGTGTTCCATAGACTCATAAGCATATGTATCAATCTTCCAATGTAGGGCAGCATCTGCATGTACTGGTTTTCCATAAATTGGATGAGGAGGAGAGCTCACGATATCTCGCCAGGATGTGGTACAACCTATATTCTTTAGTTGAAGGACTGAAGCTGAGGCCGTAGTTATGTATACAATGCATGGGTTCTTCAGTGGTAGTTATTTGTGGAAGTGGGTTGTATATGAAGATCTCATCATTCGGAATGCCAAATCTGAATCTAGCGAAACAAAGCAAGCCATTGCAGTGGCTCTCTAGAGTAAACCTGTGTGCGAGCAAAAACATCACTAGTGAACATCATCGATGGCCTTAGCTTCTTTTAGTAGTATAAGTACATCATCATCATCGTGGTCGATCGCCTTAGTATTTCTTCCATCTTCTTTATCATAGTAATAACTTGTCGAGTCCAACCAAGAATGCAGGACGAACAAGAGGCCTAATAATGGGTTGGCTTGAGTAAGGAGCGTTTGGGAGAGCCATGGGTTGTCGTTGATCATGTTGCACCATTGCTTAGATACAAACCTGAACCGGAGAAACGACTTAATGGGTAATCTAAAGAAGATGATATCAAAAGGCAAGACATCCATGGGAGTAGCTAGCAAGACTATAGACAAAGCAATTTTTCTTCTGCTACCAATGCCTGTTGCTGATATCTATCTATTTATAACTAGCCAGCATACAATGGAAACCATATTCAATTAGAAAACATAGATAATATATAGAACTATCCTATTTTTGAGTAATGCTACATGTACCCAAAGTCTCACACACAGTCTCGTGGGATCAACATAGATACGTCTAATTTACCATTACTCATTTCAATTAAAATCCTAAGAATAGTAAATAACTAAATTATCAAATTATCCTCCATCATATCTTTTTAATTAACACAATATTGGGTTGAACCCAATGTTATCAAAACTGAACCGGACCGGTGGTCTAACCTTGGTCCGACCAGAATTTTGTATTTTTCGGATCGGTTTAGGTCAAACCGGTTCGGATTTAAGAACCGGTGGTCTGATTGGAACCGATGATCGAACCACTAAACTAGGTCAAACGGTTCTTTCATAAACCCAGTNCTAGGAACGTTTGCAACCAATGACTCATTTAATTTGTCTTTTCATTCAACCATATCCAGAATACTCTCCTCTTCCTCCATAGTCCAGACCTTAGTAACCGAAACCTTGGTATAGGGGTGACGCTCCCGCTCCGGAACCTCGCGCTCCCGCTCTGAACTACGCTCCAACGTTCCCGCTCCGAAGGTGTTTTAGAACTAAGAACATTTTTTAATCGGCCGCTCTGACTCTCCCGCTCCCACTTTCGTTCCCGCTCCGACCCGCGCTCTGGTTACTTAGGTCCAGACTCCAAATAGAACACGAATCTTTGTCCTCCTCTTCCCTTCTCCTTTCGACCAGATTCAGAAGTAAGAGATTACTATATAGTTATGGGTTAGTGTTGCCTAGTCATCAAATTAGTTAGATTAGGGCAAGGCCTATGGCCTACCTCAAACCCACCAACAAATAAGGTGGGTTTGAGGTATAGGCTACTCGCAAGGCTAATGGAGGAGGTGCCAACTGTCGCAGATAACTTCTGCTCTCGCAAAAGTTATATGCGACATCATTTTTTTAAAACTCTTTTATTAACTAAAATATATTTTTTAATTATTTTACTAAATAAAAAAGGTGTGTCGCAGAAAACTTATGCGAGAGACCGCAGAAGTTACCTGCGACAGGGCGTGTCGCAAAACTTATTTGCGACCTGTCGCAGAGCTTAACTGCGACGCACCTTGTCACAGATAAGTTCGGCGTCGCAGATCTCTTCTGTAGGTACCCTTAAACCCTTCATCCTCCACCAAACTACTGGACCAAGTGTGGGGTTTGATGTACAAGGGTGCCCACTAGCCTTAAAAATTTGTTGGATTTGGTGTTTAACACGGTGCACTGGCCTTGCCCTTAGTGGGTAGTGGTAGTAGTCTATATGTGGGTTAATAGGTATTTTTTTTTTAAATAACCTCCACAAAGGGAGGAAAAATTTGTGGAAAGAGAGAGACATAAAACCCAACCTACATCCTACAGACCCCCCTCTACTAAAAACAAATAGTACTACAAGAGAACTTCCCCCGCATCTCAACTAATCTGAACATAAAGAAAACCAAGCTTGTCAAGTCTAGCAATCCCAACCAATCGCCTAGGAAAAGCATCAAACCAATCTGAAGAAGATCTAGTAGACAAACCTAGGCCAGCAACGAAATCAGCCGCAGCGTTACCCTCGCGGTAAACATGCGAAATCGAAACCTCCAAGGAAGAACCAATATGCGCAATCTCTACCCACCATCTACGAAGAGGCCAAGGAGCAGAAATAGGATGCACAAACCACTTGCTCACAAGTAACGAATTCGTTTGAATATGAACCTTTAAAACACACATATCCAAACATACATTCAAACCATCAAGAAGAGCACGAGTTTCAGCCTCATTCACCGTTCCTTTACTATAAAAACGAGAGAAAGCTGCTAATAAGTTCCTAGAGTGATCACAAATAACCCCTCTTCCTGCACAGTCCTCACCAGTCACACATGCCCCATCAACATTTAAACAAAACACCCAAAGGAGGAGGATTCCAACGAGCCAAAAAAACAGCGCGAGGCTTAATTAACTTAGGATAACAATCAAGCCCAAGACAAATTGATGAAATATCTGACTTGCTAGAGGCATGAGGTACAAAGATCCCACTAACATCTCGCAGCCACTTCTTTATCTTCCCACATACCTTGGCAAAAGAGGAAAAAAGATCCTGATAACCGCGACGGCACCTCTCCAACCAAATTTTCCAACAAACCATCCACGAAAGAGTAACAGCCAAACCTTGAGGTGTTGCTCGACTGGTTCGACCGTGGATTTGCTCCCCATAGGTCACCAGTTCGAATCCCCTCAAGGCCACTGGGGGTTTGTTAAAAGGCCGACTCCCTACAGGGCCCCTGGATTAGTCGAGGTGCGCGCAAGCTGGCCCGGACACCATGGTTAACAAAAAAGAGTAGCAGCCAACATACCCAAATGCGACCGAGCAGAAGCAAGAGCAACAGAAACAAATGCATTAAAAATTTCCAGCAGGTCTCGAAAGGTTCTCCAAGGAATACTAAAAATAGTGGCAAAAAAATCCCATAAGGAAGCTGCTAAATCCCCAAACATAAATACATGATTCACATCCTCATAATGACCTCGATGGCAACATGAACAACAAGAAACCAGAGGAACTCCACAAGACATAACCCGAGAATCTATAGCAACAACACCATGAAAGCTTCCACCCAAAAATCCAATCTTCTTTGGAACATGGGATAACCATAACCATTTCGCCAGACGCCACGGAATAGAATATAAAATGAACATTATTGATATATCTCTCTTTAGTCTCTTTTATCTCCTTGATTCTCTGTTTTATTCTTTGGATTCTCTCTCCTGTTTCTTCTTTCCTTTATCTGATTATTTCATCTACTAGTTTAGCACTATAAACAAACACAAACACACACCAATAGTATCAGATCCATCGATTCTCGAAAACTCGTAAAAATTATTTAGAGTAGAAAGATTGAAGAAGTGTTGAAATTGGAACAACTTAGGCAACACCTTCAAGAGATGGGAATGCTGATTTGTTCTAAGGCTGTGTTTGATAGCGTTTGAATTCTATGAAATTGGGTTAATTTCGCAGAAACAATACAAGTTCCGTTGCTTGTTTGCATTTTTAATTTCACGGAAATGGGGGCTCACTCACTTAAAAAATGTGGCTAATAGTTAGTTTACAATGTAATTCCATAATAGGCCTAGGCTTTCTTGGCTCCGTAAGGAACACACTTTTTTACTATCAAACACAACTTTAATTATTTTAAATTAAAACGCCATAGCTTTTTCATCTACAAAGTTTTTTTTGACAATTTATATTTTTAAAAAACAATCACCACTACCATAATTTAAAATAATATATATATATATATGGGTGTTAAGTACGAATGGAGTGCAGACAAACATATGCTACAAAAGTTTTTTAGAAGTTGAAAACGCGTGATGAATTATTGGTTCTCCCGAAGGCACAAATTAATTATATACTGCTATTACTATAACAAAAATAAAAATAGAATAAACTGTTGTGCAACTAAACTATTGTAAAATGTAAATTAGAGCTCCCCTCCTTAATTCGATGAAGGTAGGGGTTAATTGAAATTTTATTACAGTGAAATTTATTTAGTTATTTTTTTATCAATTAGTAGGAGGTCGGCCAGGGCCAGGGCTAGGGCCTAGATGGTTTCTATCAAAAGACCTATTTAAGGTGACCATTAATACTATAAACTACATAAATATATATCATAAAGAGTACAAATCGGCATACATGCTTATACAAGTTCTTTAAGCCCGTGCTATGCACGGGCAATGCCTTTAGAAAAAAATTATTTATATTATTTTTTATTTTAAATTAAATTTTTTGTTATCTAATTTGAGATAGAGTTCCTATCAAAACTACTGTAGAAAGNACCCAGGGTTTCCACTATATATATATATAATATATTAAAGAGAATTAATGAGTGACACATATGATGCTTGTGAGGGAGCTTGGAAGAGAGGAGAGGATGAGTTAAAAGTACCATTGCTTAATAGGGTGGGTTTTTTTTACCGTGAGCTGACGGTGAGGGTTTTTTTGACCCAGGGTTTCCACTATATATATATATAATAGATGTATAGGTTTCGTGTACATGCCCATGTGGGGCCCACATGAGGTTTATTTAAGGGTTTATTTTTGATGAGAATGTTCTCTTCACTATGTAGTTCATCCTTACCAAAAATCATTTCATTCTAAAACTGACCCTATTAAAAATTGACTTATTTTCTCATCATTCATTTACTGTTAATTTTTAATTAACTTCCAATCAATTTTGAGTCACATAGAAGAGAAAATGCAAGAAGGGATGTGGTTCTGAGACCACCAGTCAGAAATGCAATTAAAAAGTGCAAATTTGGCCATATTATGGGCCGTTTGGTTCTAAGCTCTAGGAGTGAATTTGAATTCCACATTGCTGAAGAGATGAAGCTGCGCCCCTTGATGCATGTCACTGATGATACTCTTAATTGGGCAGGGGATTTAAAGCTAGGAAGAAAGCGAAAGCCTCAGCAACATCCATATTGCAAGAATGGGGCAGGATTTCAATACCACAATCCATAAAATCACCATGCTCGATTCCTAGCAACCACATCGATCACAGGAAGCTCTACTATCTCGACATGCACCATCCATATTGAACTTCAGCTCCTACTCCACTTTTGCCTCATGTTTCCTCTTCCGTCTGTCACTTCTCTTGTTGCATTGTCCTACCTCTCGCATGAAGAACTAAAGTTCTATCAGAATTCCACGTAAGATTAATGTTTTGTTACAATATGGATTGCACATCCATTAGTCCATGACACGGTTTATTGAAACTTAAGACTTTTATCACTTCTATATATCTTACACTCAGGGTATCCTTATATTTATTATTTTTATCCCATATTTTGTTTGAAGATATCCTAGTGTTAAGTCTCATCCAATTCCAAGCCCTAAAAAAACATTAATAGTCTGTTTGGACAAGGGATTTTGTGGGGACCAGGGATTTTGAGGAAAAATATAACATGATTTTTCCACCAAATCCCTGGTCCCCACAAAATTCCTCCCCCAAATCCCTCGTCCAAACAGACTATAAAATTAAAAAAAAAAAAATTGATAGTACAATCCCCCTCTCTCTTTCTTTCCCTTTTGCTCATTCTCGTCCAGTTCCAAGCCAGGACGCCTCATTTCTCTCTCTCTCACAAACTTCAAAATGGAGGCCTAAAATTCACTCGAGTTGCAAGTAAAAGAGGAAAAAACTCATTGGCGTCTTCATTTCCATCGGCCGGCTTTGGGCCAAGGCGACCAGGGCGGCCGCCTTGGGCCCCCACATTTGAAGGCCTCCAAAATTAGGTCCTATTAAAGTTTGCCTTTAGGCCACACAAGAAGGTTAAATTTGTACGAGTTTTTGGCATGTTAATAGTTTTAAAATAATGTAATTTTTTGTGGAAAATATTAGCTCAATTAGAGATCTCTAACCCTTTAAGAAAATAACTTTAAATGTGAGCCATTCATTCACACTATTAAATACTAGATTAAGATTTTGTGGTGTTAGAAGTATTCAATTGAACTGATTTTTTGTACATGCGATCTAGAAAATAACATATCTTTAACTTTAACAAAATCCATCTTATGTTCTATAAAAAAAAATCCATCTTATGTATGTATTATATGTTAGAATATTTTTCAATTGATTAATTGCTAACTCCAAAAATTTTCCCCCAAATGAAAATATTTTTACAACATTCAACATAGATATTGGACCCTTCTTCCCCTTTAGTGTCATCTTCGTCACTTCTCTCCCATACAAACTATTGGGACATCCTTAAAGAGTGACACCTCACTTGTGGCGTCTATCTGAATACGATCTAAAGGTTAATTTTTGGTAAATAATGTTCTCACTATGTAGATCATCCTTTGAAAAATTAATGTATTCTAAAGCTTCTAACCCCACTAAAAATTGATTAGAAGTTGATCAAAAATCAATTCTATTTACTGTTGATAATCAATTAACTTTAAAATCAATTTTTGATTAGATTAGAAGTTTTAGAATATGCTAATTTTATTTGAGAATGATTTTCATAATGAAGATGACATCATCACAAGAAATCAACTTTTGTATTATATCCATATGGATGTTAGCGGTTTCTCTTCATTTGTATGTGATGACGGCTTTCGTATGCTCGAGGCGATCTTTTAAAATATTTTACTATTAATTTATAGGGGGCCCCGTCTATACACGTTCGCCTCGGGCCCCCAAACCTCAGAGACGGCGTCCATCATTTTTGCACGGAGTTCAGATTTCGAGTGACGCAATGAAGTAGTGATCCTCTCGATCTCTGTCGTTAGATGAATTTATCGTTTTTGCACGGAGTTCAGTTCAGCTTTAGTAAAACAAAAGCTTAAATCACTATTTTACCAATTTCAACTGCCTGAGCTTCTAAGAAATTTGCTTTGTGTTCTTAATTTTAGTACTAAAATTTAATTTGTGGGAATCCTATACCAACGGTAAATAAAAATAAAAATAAAAAATAAAAACTTAAAAAAGAAAAAGAAGGGCACCCTTAATCAATTTTTCATAGTTTTGCTCAAAAACCTCATTTTTGGCTGTCAAATACCAAAAAACCCACAAACATTTCATAATAGCCAAAATCCCCACTTTTTTTTTTAATTTTACCATTTTCCACTTTTTAAAGGATAAAATTTCTGTTTACCCCACTAGTCAATAATTCTTTTTTTTTAATTCCATGTTTACCCTTTCTTAATTAGAGAATAATATCTTAATAAGATTCTATTCCTTAATTGGTGCTTAATTGACAATTTTGAATACTTTAGTTTCCTATTTTGTTTAAAATCGTTTTTATCTCCTTAATATTTTAAAGATTTTTTTTGGTATAAACTACTATATTTATTATTTTTTTCTAACCTAAAAGACAAAAGAGGAAAACTTTTTGAATTTCATTTTTTTGTTGTTAATCTCTCTTCTACAAAAATGGTTCATCTTCAAGAGTTACAAGAATTGGTTGACAACGATTTTTCCTCCAATGGCTTTGTAAGGAAGCCACTAAAATCTGATAACTGGACCAAGTTGTTTACGGGACCCGGGCAGAGATTTGCAGGTGGTGTCATTGAATTTCGACAAGCACTACGCAAATACGCACTTCTCACAGGTCACAAGCATAAATTTACGAAGAACGAGCCAACCCGAGTCACTGCTGTTTGTTTGAGAAACATAGATACTGGTTGTCCTTGGAAAATACATGCATATTCAATGTTTCACGTCAAAGAATTCTTTTACGTGAAGGAGTATGTTTCTGATCATACATGTGGTGGGGGATTGGTGGATGTCACAAAACCGAATTTGAAGAAAAAATTAGTCAAGGACCTTATAATTGATGATGTCAGGGAAAATCCGAATGTCAAACCTTCAGCTATTATTTCGATCTTCAAGCAGGATTATGGTTTCGAGATGAATTATCAGTTTGCTTATCGTGCTAGAGATCTTGCACTGAAGGAAATCTTTGGGAAAGAAGAGTCGTCATATACGGAACTTTTGTGGTACACAGATGGGCTGAAGAAAACAAACCCTGGTAGTCATATCGTTTTAGAGGTTGATAGAGATACAATGATGTTTCAAAGATTGTTTATTGCTTGTGATGCATGTATTAAAGGAGAGGCTTACTGCAGGCCGATTGTCTTTTTAGATGCCACATTTTTGAAGACTAAGTTTGCTGGTTGCTTGATGGGTGCCACATTTAAAAATGGCAATCAAGGTAAAAATTTTCAATTAACTTTTATTTTCGTGGTGTGCTTCAAAAAAAATAAATCAGCAATTTTAATTTCACATTTTTTACATTTTTTTTTTTATTTTAGTCTTCACACTTTTTTCGTATTTGTTGTGAGTTTTGTAGGTTTCTTTCCCTATGCTTTTGCAGTTGTGGGTTCTGAAGACGATGACAATTGGTTGTGGTTTCTGAATAATTTGAAGTTTGTTCTTAGTAAAAATAGAACATACACGTTTATATCTGATAGACACCACGGACTTTTAGAAGGCGTAAAGAAGGTTTTTCCTTGGATTAGCAATTAATAGGAATTCTTTGACTTTGTGTATTTCATTAGGTTCCAATTGTTTCCAGATTTTACCCCTTCTCCAATTCTTGAAGACTGGTTCAACATACTCTTTTGTGTTCACCGTTTGCTCGGTAAGAATAATTGCTTTGCCTTTATCATTGTTGTTTCCTGCAGCCACCTCCTTTTCCAGTTTATTGACATTCCTTGCTATGTTGTTCTGCATTTGTATATTTTTCCCCTTCTTAGCTGGTGGTTCAGAAACAAAATCATCATCTAACTTCTTTGCAGCCCTCACCTTTTCTTTTACTCTCCTGGTCAATGATGATTTCTCGACCGGCTCCTTGCTTTTCTTTTTCTTTTCATTTTCTTTCATTGGCAAAATTGATACGGCCTTGATATGTACACATTAGATTAGTAGTTTAGTGGCTGTGTGATATGTACACATTAGATTAGTAGTTTAGTGGCTGTGCCACGTCCTAGGTTAGTGGTAGTTAATTAGTAGGTGGTTATTTTATGTTTGCATTGGTTCTTACTTAGTAAGTGAGTAGCTATTTGTTGTAGTTGGGTAGTTATTTTGAGTTGTACGTGGGTTTAGTCCACATCCCAACAAAATAGGGATTGTTTGTTATTTAAGTAGGAGTCTTCCTATGTTAATAGATTATGACGTTGGAAGTGCATATCTCTTGTATCTGTTAGTTTCTCTCTCCCTGATTCTTGATATCTTCTAGATTTTCTCCCCTTTCTCCTCTCTTTATCTATTATTTCATCTAATTTCCTTACACTCTAAACACACACATATCA
>MVGT01001054.1:25814-65483 GCA_002174775.1 Macleaya cordata | reverse complement strand
ATGTTTACCCTTTCTTAATTAGAGAATAATATCTTAATAAGATTCTATTCCTTAATTGGTGCTTAATTGACAATTTTGAATACTTTAGTTTCCTATTTTGTTTAAAATCGTTTTTATCTCCTTAATATTTTAAAGATTTTTTTTGGTATAAACTACTATATTTATTATTTTTTTCTAACCTAAAAGACAAAAGAGGAAAACTTTTTGAATTTCATTTTTTTGTTGTTAATCTCTCTTCTACAAAAATGGTTCATCTTCAAGAGTTACAAGAATTGGTTGACAACGATTTTTCCTCCAATGGCTTTGTAAGGAAGCCACTAAAATCTGATAACTGGACCAAGTTGTTTACGGGACCCGGGCAGAGATTTGCAGGTGGTGTCATTGAATTTCGACAAGCACTACGCAAATACGCACTTCTCACAGGTCACAAGCATAAATTTACGAAGAACGAGCCAACCCGAGTCACTGCTGTTTGTTTGAGAAACATAGATACTGGTTGTCCTTGGAAAATACATGCATATTCAATGTTTCACGTCAAAGAATTCTTTTACGTGAAGGAGTATGTTTCTGATCATACATGTGGTGGGGGATTGGTGGATGTCACAAAACCGAATTTGAAGAAAAAATTAGTCAAGGACCTTATAATTGATGATGTCAGGGAAAATCCGAATGTCAAACCTTCAGCTATTATTTCGAGCTTCAAGCAGGATTATGGTTTCGAGATGAATTATCAGTTTGCTTATCGTGCTAGAGATCTTGCACTGAAGGAAATCTTTGGGAAAGAAGAGTCGTCATATACGGAACTTTTGTGGTAGAAAATTTAAGTTAGCAAGTTATGTGACACATTCTTTGTTCAAGATGCAAAAATAGTTTTTGTATAAATCAAATATGAAATCCATGATGAAAAATCGATTTTTAGATTTTCAAAATATGTTTTTTTTCTAAATTATTTGGTTTTAGCAAAACACATTTTGTTTTTGCAAAAATTTTTTTGGCATTACATAACTAGCTTTGTAAATGACAAATCTAAATTTAACCTTGCAAAAAATATTTTGACTAGCGAAAAAAATATTTTAATTTTGCAAAAAACGTTTTGCTAAAAAAAATATAACAATAGAGCATGATTTTACCGGCAATAGTATGATTGTTCCTGATGCATTTTGGGGGCTTTCAATGTTCTTTTTGATCATTTGCTCCATGTATGCCAGTATTGTCTTCGACCATGACACCCGATTAATAGTTTCCAGATCTTTCAGTAATAATGTGAATGAGATCGAAATCACTCCTCCAGCTTGTGTTGTGAATAGAAAGGTGCTAGCCATGTGAAGAATTATCAGTTTCACAAAGTCCAACTCTTTTCCAGGAACTTTTACTATTCTTTTCAAATGTTTCTCAATCATGTCTTTAGTGATAGTCTTTGACATTCCAAAATATTCTTTGCAAAATTGGTTCCCTTGGTAGTTAACTGTACCTTTATTAGGGAATGCTTTCTTTTCTTTCCCTTTCAATCTCATACCTAGAATAACAGCTAAATCTTCAACCGTCACTTTCAAAATTTTACCTTGTATCTCAAAACCTTCGTCTTTGTCCTTGTATCTAGTTAGAATCTCAAGCAAAGCAACTTTAAACTTCTTATTTCTTATACCCCATTCTATGTGACCTTCAAAGAACAAATTAAACAGGTAGTAGAATGGTGTATCTCTCATCACAGCCAAATGTGAATCTTTTATGTCTCTCCTTAGAATTCTAATTATGTCAGCCGTTGGTTGTAGTGTGCAGTGAAAAACTTTTTTAGAACCCTTTGAATCATCTATTTTTTCATCGCTAAATTCCTCTCAAGTACGACAATTTCTTGTTCCTTTCTCTCTCCATGTAGTCTCTTTTTTGCACCTTTTCTTTTCTTTTTCTCAAAATCTTGTTTCTTTTCAGCAACCTCCCTCTTACTTCCATCCATTTTTCTGTAAAAAGAAAATAAAAAAAATAATTTTTTCAGTACCAAACAAGCTTTTGCATGCAACCCTTTAATGATCTTGCTTCACTTATATTATTTCTTTGCATACAAAATAATTTTCCTGATTTAATCGATTTTTTTTTACCATCCTAATTAGTCTTGGATTCAAATGACTTAATTAGGGAGAAAATTTAAGTTAATTTAGGTATGATCTAGAATATTTTTAGGAAAGATTTAATATCTTATCTAAATTAAATGCTTCAATATATCCTCTTACCAAATTTAGGAGTTGGTCAAAATTAGTTTCTTTCTTATCTAATAAGGGCAAATACGTCTATACATCTAATTTTGAGAATTTTGGGGGTTTTGGCTATTTTAAAAAGTTCATGAAGTTTTTGGGCAGATATTTTCAAATTTTGGGTGTTATAGTCATTCTCCGTCAATTTTTTTGGTAAAACTTAGGTTGACCAAAAAACAACCAACTTAGGTCACAACTGATAAAAATCTACAAGTGTCAATAAAAGCAGTCATAATAAAATGAGAGAATGATCGTTTGGTCTTTGCAGATCTTTTTCTGGTACATTTAGTCCACAACATAAAAAACTTATCCATTTAGTCCAAAATTATTTGCCCATTAACTAACTATGGTGTTCCTTAACTTACAATGCAATTTAGGAAAATTGATCCTTTTTTTATTCAAATGATTGTGATATTTGTACAACCGACATAGCTTTAAAGTACAATTATATTTTGAGAAAACGACCAAATAGTCTTTTTTCTTAAGTATTACTACAGTTTAATCTCAGATATCTTTTTTTTTTGTCCAGAACATCTTTTGATGACTTTTTTTTTTACTGTTTAGTCCTTTTTTTTTAACAAATAACAACCATTTAGTCTTTTGCTGAAACTCGTGTGCGTGTTTTACTTGTGTGTATTACCATTTTTACCCTTCTTTCTTTATTTTTAAAAGTGAACAACTATAGAGAGAAAAAGTTTGTGATTTTTTGTTTTAAATCTTTAAAATGCTATATCTTCTAAACCATAAATCAGATTTTGATAAAATTTATATTTTTGGAAAGCTTTTGACAAGATCTTCAAAATTAGACCAGACAATAATAATTTTTTTTGCATACTTTAAAGTGTTTCCAGAGTTATTGCATATATACATGTAATTCTATGCAAATTATGTTTTGCATACATATAAATGCATGCAAAACACAATTTGGATACATTTAAATGTCTTCATAGTGTGTTTGCAAGCATATAAACCTTTGCAAAAACTATTTTGCATGCATTTTAGTGTATGCAAAATAGTTTTTGCATGCATTTAAAGGTCTTAATAGTGTGTTTGCAAGCATATAAACGTTTGCAAAAACCATTTTGCATGCATTTTAGTGGATGCAAATTGTATTTTGCACCCATTTAAATGTCTTCATAGTGTGTTTGCAAGTATATAAACATATACTAGGAGATATCCTCATTTTTTGTTATAAATATTTTTTTAAACCTAAATCTTTATAAATCCATTTAAAATTCATCCATTCTTTTGTTTAAAGTCATGCAAAATTATTTTGCAAAACACATTTTGCATATGCAAAACACATTTTGCATACTTTGTAATACCATTTTTTTAAAGAAAAAAATATTATTGAGTAGATAAAATCCTGATTTCTAATCATTTTTCATTTTCAAAAATTAGTTTTTGAATCACGAACCAAATGGGCCCTAAGCAATCTATCAGATGCATAGTCATAAGTGAGTAAAAATGCAAGGAAAGAAAACTATGAAAATGAAACTGGAATGCAGATCTGTGCTTGCATTCTGATTTCTATGTATTCTTTGCTATGAATTACAGTGTTTTAGATGATGCAAAACAACGATTTCTCCACTAGACTCATGTTTAAAAAACTCTGAAACCTAAAAACTAAGCAATCTATCAAATGCACAGTCATAAGTGAGTAAAAATGCAAGGAAACAAAACTATAAAAATGGAACTGGAATGCAGATCTGTGCTTGCGTTCTGATTTCTATATACTCTTTGCTATGAATTGCAGTATATTAGATGATGCAAAACAAAAATTTCTCTACTAGATAAACTACCAATTTGCATAGTTTTATATGTTGGTCTTTATATGCAAATCTGTGTTTGTATTCATATGCAAATCTTTGTTTGTATTACATATTATTAGATTCATGTTTTGTCAAGCAATACAAAATTTGCATAACATTCTAACTATCTTCCTTTAATATGTTACATATCAGAAATTATGGCAAACAAATAGTTGCAAAGAAGACGGAGAAAAAGAAAGAAAAGCAAAAGCCAGTGAGATGCAGTTTGTTGCAGTTCTACAAGCTGGAGAAGAAAATACACAGAAAAATAACAGAAGAACACAAAGAAGTGTGGAAAAATACACCATTCTGGAACTTTTTCAACATTTTTTATGAGAGCAAGTTGACGGAATCAGAGCTGACAAAAACAACTTCAAGCATTAGCCAGGTAATAACAAGATACAAACAGAGAGATAACACATTTGAGATAGGAAGAAGAAGGTTAAAGATAAAAGGAAATGACGTTGCTGTGATATTTGGAATGCTAAATAGTGGGAGAACAATCATGCCTTTCCCTCACAGACATGATTTGGATTGCTCAAAAACCAGATTTGCAATTCAGTATTTTCATGGTGCAAAAATAATACACAAGTCAGATCTTGAGTCAAAGATAGAGGAAACTGTTGATAAGGAGAACAAAGAAGTAGATTTTGTAATGCTCCTCATACTTCACATGGCGATGACAATTTCACGAATGCTGCTGGGAGTACAATTCAGTGCTCATTTCTGCAACACATAAAAGACATCAAGACAATCAACAGCATATCATGGCCAAGATCAATAGTACATTACATGATGGACACATTAAAAAATCACGGTCAAGAGCCTTCAAATGTTTCTGGATGTGTAATAACACTATTGGTAAGATAACTAAAAACTTAAAACAAAGTGAATATATATCTATGTATATATACATTTGCATCAAAACTAATACCCTGTATTTTCTATTTGAATTCCACAGTACTGGGTCAATGAGCATGCAAGGATATTGGAACTAATAGAGGGAAATGAATTAATCTTTCTAAGATTTGGAAGATGGAGCTTGAGGAACATTGGAAGGTCTATCAATTTGGCATTAACAAACCTCCAGCCAAATGATGTAAGTTATTTAATTTAAATGCAAAACTTAGATTGCACAATGCAAATTGAAAGTTGCGTATTTAATTTAAATGCAGAACTTATATTGCACATGCAAGTTATGATATGAAGGAGGAAAATATTATGCAAATTGAAAGTTGCATCTATTAATTGCAGGTTAATGTTGAGTTCCTTGAGGTATTAACTGAACAGGAACAAGGCCTTTTAACTGGTGAATATTCTGATGAGGACGAACTTGATGAACCAGATAGTGATGTCGATGAAGAATTGAGACTTCTTCGAAAACAGAAAGACGAATTTCAAGTGAGGTTAGAAGTGAGTGAAAGAAAAAATAAAAAAATGGAAGAAGAGATGAAGAGGAAAGATACTGAAAATGAGAAAATGAAGAAGAAAATGAGAATTTGAAAGCTAAATTAGAAGAGAAAGTAAATGAAGAAAAAAATAAGTTGTATGGTATACCATCAATGAGGGAATTTATGGATGTAATACCTATTTCTGTGGTAGAACCTAGGACAGAAGAAATGAAGAAGGAAGCAGAGAGTAAGCAGAAGAGTGAGGAGAAGCAAAACTCTAGAATCATCAGGATAAAAACAAGAAAGGACAGGAATGAAAAGAAATTGGATGAGGATTTTGTGGAAGAGCCACCAAGGAAGAAAAGAAATAAAGATGATAACAAGAAAGGACAGGAAGAAGAGAAGAAAAAAGAGGAAGTGGAGAAGAAAAAGAAGGAAGAAGATAATAAAAAAAAAAGGAAGAAGAGAAGAAGAAGAAGGAAGAAGAGAAGAAAAAGAAGGAAGGGGAGAAGAGAAAAAAGGAAGAAGGGAAGAAGAAGAAGGAAGAAGATAAGAAAAAGAAGCAAGAAGAAAGGAGGAGGAAAGAAGAAGAAAAAAAGAAGGAAAAAGAAAAAACTCATAGAAAACTGTTGTTAAGGTACCCGTGGGAAGAACTAAAGAAAAGACAGATGAAGGAAAGTTGAAAAATGTCACAAAGAGTGACATATGGAAACATCTAAAGGAAGAACAAAAAATTTTGGTGAAGAGATTTTTTGACATGGAGAAAGAAGGGTAAGTAAAAAGTATGCAAATAAACATTTGCTTGATAAAAAGTTATGTAGGTAAAAAATTGCATTGACAATTTGCTTCTTAAATCTGCAGGTTAACAGTTTGGAGAACAATAGATAGGGAAGTTTTTATAACAGGGAGCATGCTTGAGAATCTAATGTTCAATAGATACATTGATGCCCAAATCATTGATTATTTCATGCACAGATTAAAAATGAAGAAAACTGATCTGAAGTCAGTTTTCATATCTTCATCAGTTTATGTAAGTAAAATGAAAACAAGATAATAAGTAAATTTTGATTTGAAATAATATTTCATTCTTTAACTTTCTAATTCTATTTTTTTTATTTGCAATTTATTTTGTAGACGTATCACAGGATGGGAACAGATGAAGTTGTCACCAAACTTCTGCATGAGAAAATCAAAAAGATTGAGGAAGATGTTCAATATATTTTCTTCCCCTTCAACACGTCAAAATATGAGGATACAATAGAGAAGTATCATTGGACATTGCTCCAATTCGATTGGCAAGAAGAGGAATGGACCCACTTCAACTCTTTGCTTTCTACAACAAAAGAAAAATGCATTCAAGATGCACGCAAAATCGTAAAATCTAAAACTTGAAACCTTTATAATTCATATGCAAAATGAAAAATTGCATAACTAAGGTTAATTCATTTTGCAGAGAGATATGGCAATAGGCCCAATAAATGAAAGGAGAGCACAGTTGAAGCTACACCTTGCCCCTGCAAATAAAGAAATTCAAGTCTCTGAATGCCATCAGCAAGGAATATGGTAAGCAAAATCAAAAACCTGAACGATATATACTCTGTTTAAATCCAAAAAATTACATTTGTTTCAGATTAAACTAAAATTATACTTAATATTTCAGGCCAGACTGTGCCATGTTTGTGTGTAAATTCATTGAGGATGCAACAAATGGAAAGTTTATCCAGCCAACACCAGATTTGGCCGTGATTGAACAAATGCAAAAGCAAAGAGGCCAAATAACTTTTGACCTATTAAATGACTATCCGGTCAGCTGGACTTATGAATGTGAACCTGACAATCTCTTAGCTATTATGGAAAGAGATGAAGAGAGTTGAGGTGGCAAGGATAATTTTTTGGGTTGTTTAGAGGAGGTTTTGTTGGGATGTTGGAAGGATATTTTTTGTGTTAGAAGAATCTTTTTTTTTTGTGTTGGAAATACTACCTAATTTTTTATGTATACAAAAGGTACAAGAAGAAGAAAAACATATGAAGTCACAGTAACAATTAGTGTAAAAAGTACTTGTTTTGCTTAGTTGAAAGAAACAGTTTGAATGGATATGGACAAAAAGTTCATTAAGCAATGCAAGTTCTAAAATGCATTACAAAATTGTTTATACTGTGTAGTTAACGGTACAAGCTAGAAATACAAATTAATAAATGCATTCAAAAAATGCATTCAAAAAATAAACAATGACTCTGGGAACCTCAATGTACACAAAAATAAGTGCATTCAGCAATGCATGTACTAAAATGCATTAAGAAATGAATGTACTGTGTAGTTAACAGTACAAGTTAACAATGCAAATTAAAAAATGCATGCATATTGAAAAAGTCCCTTGGGTTTGTCTAGCTGCAGATGGGTGTATTATCGATACCCATTGAGGAAGTATAGAAACCCACACACCATGTTTAGAAAGACTTAGTCAGTATCGATAATGACTAAGTGACTATCGATACTAGACTTAAAAACATTCTACGCAGAATTAAAAATGCATATGCAAATTAAAAACTGCACAGAGACGCAACAATTTAAAACGTAATTAAGTCTTCATAACCTGAAAGAGTATACCAAAAATAAAAACAATAGTGGTTCAGAACTAGAAGAAACAAAGTTAATCAAGCAGATTACAACCCAGAATTGAAAAACTAAAACAAAAAGTTCTTTAAAAAAGTAAACTTCTAACTAAATCTCTGCTGAACATGTCGACCGATTATGATGCCCATAAGTCCTGCACTTGCTACAAAGTCTTGCTCTCTTCGAAGAAGAACCAGTGTTTGGAATTAGTTTCACCTTAGGCCTGCCAGGACCTTTTCGTGTATCAGGAGGCTCAATAGTAGCAACTTCAGAAACAACCCTTGGCATATCAAAGTTAGGAATAGGCTCTATGGCATGCGAGTACGACCTACGGAAGTAATCTGAGGTGAAATAAGGATCAATGTAGTCATACACAGACTCCCCGATAGACTGAATGCAGCAAACAACATGTTCATAAGGAAATCCTTGAATCTTCCACTGGTTGCAAGTACAAGAAGAACGACTTAGCTCAACAGACTGAGATCTATCAGAGTGAACTTCATAAACAGAATCACGTGATTTTGAAACCCTCCATGTTCGACCAGCAGATATCTTCTCTTCAAGCTTCTTCTCCTATTCAGGACAAAGGATAGATGTCCAGCCAATAGAAATTTCACGACGATCGGACATCATCATCATCACCTTTGAACGGATTTGATCAACCATCGCTATAATTGGAAGATAACATTCTTTATGTGCCCAAGCATTAAAACTCTCAGTAACATTTGAGCATAGCTTATCATAGCGATTACCAACAAAATAAGCATTTGCCCAGCATTCAAATAAGATTCTATCACAAAAAGTCTGAACTGGATTACCACCCATAGACAGCAAATCAGCAAATGCATCCTAAAATTGAGCATGTGTTGGAGCATAAACACATTTTGTAAACAAGTTTACAATGTGATGCCGAAGAGGGTTTTTGCTAGACAAGGCAGAATGAAGATTGTTCTTCAGGTGCCATAAACAATAGCTGTGTGAACAATCAGGAAAAGTTTTTTCATCATGGGAGGATTCCTGCTATCCTTAAAACCAGAACCACAAGTATGAGCTGAATTCAACTTCTTAATCTTGAAGAAAGAAGGGTGATTCGAAGGGCAAGGTGCATGGACCCACCACTTACAACCGATGACATTCTTCATAACACACACAGTTGTAACCCTTGATTTATCATTCTTTAACATAAGAACTTTGAAACTAGTTTCAATTGAATACTTGAGAAGAGTAGTTCGAAACTGATCAGCACCACCAGGGAAAGTCTGACCAACTGAATCTAGAAGAGTAGCCCAGTAGGAAGATTTGAGTGGTTGCCTAACTTCACCTTCTTCAACAAAATTCTGTACACAAGAAGAACTACTGTTGCAAGCTTCAGAGTAAACAAGAGCATTGCAAACAGACTCTACCACACTAACAATAATATCAAAAGTATTAAGCTTCTTAGCAAAAACATAGGCATCCAAAGACTGAAGCTCTGCATCTGTCTGAATCAAAATTTTCTTTCCATCACGCAAAAAGGGCAGCTCTATTGACAATGGAGATAGAGAACTCCACTTCTCACAAAGAAATTTATTAACCTGAGCAATAGTACTACACAACCCAATACGGAAGGCAATAGACTCCCTCCCATAACAAAACACAGCCAGAATTTCGAAATCCATGTAACTGAAAGAAAAAATAATTAAAAAACAAAGAAAAAGTAACATCAGATATGCAATAACACTAACAGAAAATCAATGCAAATAACTAGTTGCATAGAATAAAAGAAGAAAACAATAATGTATAAACAACAAATAGCTAAGCAACTAAAGAACTGCAAACTAAAACAGATAAGTTAGAACAAAAAATAACTTAGACACATAAAGATGCAAATTAAGATCTGCATAAAAATTAATAACAATAAAAACAAAAAAGAAAACGAAAAAGTTTGATCAATATAGTAAAAAACAAGAATGCAATTATAGATCTGCATATAAGTTCATGAAACAAAAACAAAACATAAAAAATTTCATTCTAAACGCAAAATCAAGACAAAAAAACAAAGATAACAAACGAAAAAGTGAAATCACTATAGTAACAATAATAAAAAGATTACAACCAAGAATAATAACATATAATTATAAATATACCAATTCAAAAAGTAATGTACAGTGTTATTAACAGTACAAAATAACAATGCAAAATTTAATATGCATACAAAATAACTATGCGGTTAGAACGATCGATCCAGAAACAATAACATGGAAACGAATAACAATAAAAACCAAAGAAAAACAATTAAAAAAAAGAATGATCGATCCATAAACAAAAATAAAGAGGAAAATAAAAAAATCTTGAACAACAAAACATATTGAAGAAGATAACAAAAACTTACTTCAAAATGAGAAAACTACAGCAAAGGAACTACTATCAGCTTGATCGATCAAGTTCTGGATCCAGAAAAATAGAAAACCTCGTGATCGTGATCAACTCTCCGCTTGAACCGCAGAGCTCTGTAGTGCTCTGAAAGCTTTCCAAAAAGACGAAATACGAAACAGAATCATATATTTAGACTTAATGAGAGTAAAAAGGAAAATTAGAAAATTAAAAACACAGCATGTGCGAAAGAAAACAAAAAAAAAAAGAAAAATAACAACCAAACAATAAAAACAGAAAAAAGGAAGCCCTGTGCGTTTACGCGCAGAATAAAAGTAAAAAACGGAGGGCTTTGGGCCCAATTTTGTGTAAAAAATATTTGTCGTGATTCTTGAAAAGTAAGTCAAAAAAAAGTCAACATATTTTATTAAAAAAAAAGAAATTACATCTCTACTATTATTAAAAGGGCTTCGAACTAGGCTCCAATTTGGCTCAAATGAGTCGTTTCAAAGGCCCGCAACGTGTCCGTCCATCCTCATTATTTTTATGATAAAAAATACCCCTCTAAATAATAATGAAGGACAATTAGTGATACTCCAAAAAGTTAAGAGTGGTGGTATTCTCATCCTCACTCACACTTGGGGATATCCTAGACTAGGAGATATCCTCATTTTGTCAAAATGCACTTGAGGGCATCCTCTCAATAAACTAGGGGATATCCCAACTCTTTTTGATAAAAAATTTAATTTTATTA
The DNA here is from genome assembly GCA_002174775.1 of Macleaya cordata. NCBI lineage: Eukaryota > Viridiplantae > Streptophyta > Magnoliopsida > Ranunculales > Papaveraceae > Macleaya > Macleaya cordata. The sequence continues at coordinate 54,312 of MVGT01001054.1, read as the reverse complement.
AATATTTAAAACATAAAAACTAAAATTATTAAAATCTTCATCTTCTTTCCACTGCCTCCCCTCCACCACCATGCCACCACCGCCTCCACCATGCCAAAACCTTGCCACCACTGCCTTCCTCTCTTCTTCTCTCTCTTACTCGATCTCTTCTTCCTCTCTTCCCCCCTTTCTCTCACCCCACAGTCCACCGGCCACCGACAGATCTGAAATTTTAGATCTGTCTCTCAATTCTCTTTCGATCTTTCTTTCTATGTTCTCTCTTGATCCCTTCCCCCTCTCTCTCTCTCTCACTCGATCTCTCCTTCCTATTTCTTTTAGATTTGTCTCTCTCTAAATCTAAGAAAGCCAAGAAATGAGAGACACAGGTGAAATACTTTCATGAACTAATATCGTTGAGTACGTAGAAGTAGCCTTTTATCGTAGTGGACTAGATTTCATGACAAGACTTTACGTTTGTTTTGTTGTTAATCTTTTATACCGAGAGAGGAGGAGACTTAGGGCCCATTTGGTTCGTGATTCAAAAGCAAATTTTTGAAAATGAAAAATGATTAGAAATCAGGATTGTATTTTTTGAATTTTTAAAATCATAAAAAGTGTTTGGTATCAAATCTGAAAATTGTTATTTTGAAAACTCAAAAAACCTGTTTGGTATAGTATTTTAAAACTATTTTCAAAATTAAAAACTTGGAGGTTTTTTTTTTTGAGTAAACTACATAAAAAAAACACCTTAGTTTAGATAAATTACACCTAAAATCTTCCAAAAATGCCCTCTTAGTTTTTTATGTCTAGATCTTTTATTTTTTAATCTAGACCATTTATTCTTCAATTTAGACCATTTATTCTTCATCTCGACCCACAAACATAAATTATAAATTCTCACACTAATAATGAATATTATAAATATATAACAATCATCTTCCATACCAAAGTTATCAATATATATTTGATATGCTACCAACTAGTTAAGCAGGTCTTAAGACTATACTAATTACGAATATAGTCAAGCCACATTGCCCCAGCAATTTGATCTCTAGTTTCATTCATTTGACTAATATTTCCCTCACCCATATCCATGTCTACCCTTTCTTACCTCACTCCCGAACTTTCTTCATCTACCACAACAAGATCCTCAGCCTGGTATTGATTAAAGAACTCATCACCCCTTGATTCCATTCTGATAAAATTGTGCAATGTGCAACAAGCAACGGGAATGTGTCGCTGCCTTCTAACTGGATAATTAGGCATTAATTTTAGTATGGGAAACCGAGCCTTAAGCACTCCAAAACAACGCTCAATAACATTGCGTAGTGATGAGTGCCTATAGTTGAATAATTCCATCGGACCCTTTGGTTGTCTGCCTCTTCCTCTATAATCACGCAAGTGATAACGTTCTTCACGATAGGGTGAGAGAAACCCAGGCATATTTGTATAACCAGAGTCGACGATGTAATATTTTCCTGTGGACAATGCATCTAATAACTTTAATCCATTCAAATTATGATAATATATCTTATTCGTAAAAATAACTTTCATAATTATAGTTGTACTTTATACCTTCTTTAGGCAAAGGGAACGCATTGTCTTCCTTAGCAATAGCATCGAATAAAATTCTTGAGTCATTAGTTGTTCCTTCCCATCCCGTTTAAACAAATGTGAATAGCATGTCAAATGAGCATGCACACATTATGTTTTGTGTCACTTGAACTTTTCTACCTCGATATGGGGTTTGTTTGGAGGCAGGTGCCCATGCACTGATATTTGTTCCATCAATAGCGCCAATGCAATCCTATCAAGTAACAATCCAAATAAAAATATGTAAGCACTTGAATACAATATATATTAATATATATATATGAAACTATTATCATGTACTTTACCTTAAACCATGGATAGTATTTAGGATTCCCTATGATCTCGGGAGGTGTCTCATCCATATTTGGAGGTCCAATTATACGACAGCCAAGCCTACATATTGCTTTGAGAACTTTTCTGAAATGCCTTGATACAGTCTCATTTGAATGTTGAAACATTTCAGCAACAACCCTATTTCGCGCTGAATGACCAACGGTATACAAAAACATTCCTACCATCTCCTCGACACAGATTGATTTATCATCTTGTAAAAAATCCAGTGTCCTCAAAGTTGAGCATAATTTTGTGAATGTATGCTTGTCCATTCTCATTAAATCAAATAACCTATTAGGATGTCCATTCAATAGCTCTAACATGTATTCACGACCAGTAAGTTGTGAAGTTCTACATGGCACTTTAATCAATGAATGTGAATAATACTTGTATATTTCTGTGACCAAAAGTAATTCCCCAAAGGAATCATCTGAATCAGAAGATGAGTCACTTTGGAAACTTGTATCGGACATTATCCTATAAAAAATACAAAGAAACAGCAGTCATATACAAATTCAACAACATAATTACCAAAATAACTAATACTTATTTCAGATTCGTATCCACACCAAAGTGTCTACATTCAAACATAACAAAATAGTAACAAGTTCATAAAACTAACAATGAAACCAACAAAATAATAAGTACCTAACATCAAAACCAACAAAATAACAAGTACTCAGTTTAGGACCATATTCCACACCACCTGCCTACATCCAAACTCATCAAAATAGTAACAAGTTCACAAAACCTAACAACGAAACCAACAAAATAACAAGTATTCAATTCAGGATCATATTCCACACCACCTGCCTACATTCAAACACATCATCCACTCATTTCAATCTGTCAAGCCACATTCTTCTCCTTGAATCTGGCATTTTAATAAAGATCCTTCTCCAATCAGAATTAGTAAATTTTTCAATGGCCTTAACATAGACATCATCTTCCACGCCATCCATGGAATCCAATAACTCCATACAATCTTCAATGGATGCTACCTCACGTACAGAAGAAGATGATTCCTTATTTTTTATATGTTCAGTCCTAGCCAAAGTAGCTTCAGTTTTGGCACTTAGAGATTTTGTCCATGCTTCAAGTGCATCGTCCATCTTTGACACCTTAGACACCTTTGATTCTTTTTTCATGGGAAGATCAACAGGAGGGTCTAGAGGACGACGTCGTGATTGGCTAGTGGTATCTGCAGAGCTTGAAGCTTCCACGTGAGCCCCAGAGTTAAGGAATTTGGACTCTAACTCTCTTTCAGTATCTGAATCAGGAGGGTCCTTTCTGGATGAATTATACATATCTCCACTAGCAGTTGTATTACTGAATATCTCGCCAAGCACTTCATAATTTTCTAATCCTTTTTTACGAAAAGATTTTGCAGAAGGGTTTTTCTGCATGTTTAAAATACAATAACATATTAGACTATGCATACATTAATGTATGAATCCTAAACATCAACACTATTCATACCTTAAGGTAGGACTCCCAAAAACTGTCAGTTGCATAAACTTTATTTTTCTCTGGATCCCAACCAATCCCCGTTTGAGCTATTAGTTGGGCAAAGGCACGATGTGACATCCGCAAGCGATTGTATTTTGACTTCAACTTGGGGATGGTATATCTCTTACCAAATTTAGTAAATATTGCATTATCTATAGCACCCCACGTTTTCTTATCCAAAGTTGAGGTCTGCAAGCCTTTTTTTGCCTCCTCGTGCACTAGTTGAACGAAATAATTCTCAATTGGAGGTGGCCAATTGGCAACATCATCCACATCGTCACTCTTTGAAGCCATCCCCGCACTATATAGTACAAAGAACAAATTAAAAGAAGGATAAATGTTTAAATGTTGAGGTTCTTATGAGTAGAAAACTAGCTATGGTAGACCATTCAGGATGAATTTAACATCAGCCATCCACACACTATATATATATATGTCTGCCACTTCTAAATAACACCAAAAGAAACAAAGGGGGGAATACAAAGACTAAAGACTTTACTATCAAATTAAACAAAATTAAAACAAACACGTTAATATTATGTTACCATTCATTAATGTTGAGATTGTAGGTTAATGTTTAGAATTTGGATAGAAAAAACATGCATTATGCGTTTAATTTGGTTAATGGCTGGGACCTGATTGTTATGGGTTACCAATTGAATTGTCCAAATCAATGAAACAGCTGAAGAAGGGAGTAAGGTTTGTACCACACAAACATCATCCTGAATCAGGTTAATATTATGACTTTTACAGGTTCATGTTCTACAACATTTAGTGAATCTGGTTTTTCTAATTGTGCATCTGCTTATAGCACAATCTTATACCTCCCTCAAATGGGCTTTTTCTTCTTCTTTTTTTGCTGACTTGTTCTATATTTTTTTTCACTTTATGAAACCAAGGAAAACACTTTTTCAGGAGCAGCTGGACATATCACTACATTCCCTAAGGAAAACTAACATAGTGAGTGCAAAAACAGAATAACCATAAAAACAAAGTAAAGGAGAAAGATAACATGCCAACCTTAACTTTCTCTAAGATAACAAGTGGTCCTGCAACTCCAGAGACAGTTCTATAATCTGCATAATTCATAAAGAAAAAATGAGCTCAATGATCAATAATTTGATGCAATCTTAACTACTGTCAGCAAAAAGCTCAAGAATGCATCAACGCCACATATATGGAGTAATAATATATCACAAAAAAACTAGCTACATCAATAGATACAAAGAACTGAATTTTTTTTTTCGTTCTCATTGTGGGTCAGTGACCCCATAGTTCAAAATATCGAATGTTTTGCTTCGTTTTGTTTCTTTACCGGAATAGAACTGTTTCGGTTTGTATCGGCATGTTTTGGGAATGTTTCAAAATGTATCAGATTTCGACTAAAGAGAAACATCCAGTCAGAATGGGATTTCAATCACTTCAAGTAAATAAGTTCTATACAAAATAGAGTATCTAATATTGTGAAGATCATGATCTCAAATTCTCAATAACCTAACACTTCAAGTAAAGATTGATAACAAGCAACCCCATCATCTATTATAATATTATCCCCCAAAAACATAATTCTAAAGAGAGAAACAGAGAGTTTTAGAGAGAGAAACAAATGAAAAAAAATAGGTATTTTCATGGAGGAAGAAGAAATCTGAAAATGCAGGAAACATCAATGGAAGACCCGTCAATGATTAACACTTATTTAGCAAGAAGTTGCTTCACGAAAAAGAAAACCTACTTGATTAAATACTACCACCTCCTCTCTTTCCTTTCCTTTTGGGTTAGATCAACAGTTTTTCAAACCATTAATTTAAACCAAATAATATAGAGAAGAAAAAAATAAAATGCAAGAGAGTGTATAAAAACAACATAACATTTTAAAACAGTTAATTCGTTAACCCTAAACTAAATTAATAAAACCACAATGTAATCCCAACTTATGTGATTCATCAAAATTGATTGATTCTAAATTAAGTCCACCACTTACCAACCCAGGCCTAATTAATCATCCTAATTAACATCAATAAATTAATCAATTCTAATTTAGTACCAATTCCATTTAGAGAGAGTGATAGATATTTATTAATCATAGAGGAGGGGGAGAAAGAGAGGAATCTTCAACTGGAATCACAGCAGGTATAATTTAATTAAAAAAAAAACAAACAAACGTGTTGGGTTATGCAGGAAGGGGGAGAGAGAGAGAGAGAGAGGGAGAGATACTCTCTTCCGCACTTGTGATAGAAACTACCTGAGATTTGACCTCCAATGTATCGAAGACCCGTCAATGATCCCTCAAATAGAAACCCTAGAAATTCAAAGAGTGAGAGAGATTGAGAAAAAAAAACGAGAGAGTGAGAGAGCAAAATAGAGAGAGTAAGGGAGAGAAATACTAGAGGTTTTGAGCTCTGATTTTGTCGAAGTCGATTCGACAATGATAAACCAACTAAAAACCCAGAGATCGACTGAGGCAAAGAGAGGGAGAGAGAAAGAAAGAGAAGGGGAGAGAGAGAAAGAGAGAGAGTGATACCTTGTAGAGATCCATCAAGTTTCAGATGAGAGCTTCAATGGTGGAGATGAGAGCTTCAATGGTGTGATGGTTTTTTACGCCTCTCTCAACTTGAGCCCGAGTCCCCGATGAAAAAGAAAACAAATAAAACGATATTTTTTCGTTTTATGATTTTAGACTGTTTTATAAAACTTGTTTTAAAAAACGGACCTACCAAACATGATTTTTTTCTTTTTTTTATTTTTATTATTTTGTAAAACAGAAAACTGTTTTTGAAACACAAACCAAACCGGTAATCTTTTGAAATTATGAATCTTGGCTTAGTTATTGTTTCTTTTATTTTCAACTTATTCATGTTTTATTTTTGTTTTATTCATAATGCAGGGAATGAACATTGTGATCCTAGACTAGGTGTTGGTGGAGGTGGTGATGGTAGCGGTGATGATGGTGGGGAAGATGATGAAGAAAAAGAAGGTGGGGTGTATTTTGAGTTGTACGGTGGAAATAAAAATACACCCACATATTTTATTATAAATGGGGAGAATGCCTCAAAATAAAAAATCTTTAAATTAAAAGTTAATTGCATTTACAGGCAAAGGAGACGTTGCATTTACAGGCAAAGGGGGCGTTAAGTGACCACGTGGGCAACACATGATGGATATATTTTACAAAAATGCCCCCACATGTTGTACACCTAAACTACTTAAGCCCATACCTTTTAAATACCTAGAGTACCTTTGAGGGACCGTGCTAGCGTGACACCAAAATTTGGTGTCGACACCACAACATTATTGCCCAATACAAAGGCTTACGACCCAGTCCAAGGGCTGATTTTTGGTGAAGATGTTCTCCTCACAATTTAGATCATCCTTTCAAAAAATCAACCTATTTTTAAACTTCTAACCCAATCAAAAGTTAGCTAGAAGTTGATTGGAATTGAACGGTAAGAAAATAAACGGTGAGGAATATAGTACAACTTTTTATCGGGTTAGAAGTTTTAGAATGGATTGATTTTTTATGAGGATGATCTACATGATGAGGAGAACATCCTCACCAAAAATAAGACCTTGGAGTGGGCCCTAAGCCCTTGTATTGGGCCCAAAGTTTTGGTGTCTCACACCAAATCTGGTGTCACACTAGCAGTGTCCACCTTTGAGTCCCTCTCTCACCTGGCCTCATCCTGTTATGAAAATCCAACGGCCAGGATATATAATTTTGATCTAACGGCCAAGAAATAAAAAATCTTACTAGACCTTATCAGAGAAGGTCGTTCGTTAATGGCGGACAGAGAGGGGAGAGTTGCAGGGAAAGGAGTGAAAGGGAGAGAAAAACAGAGATGACGAGATAGAGAGAAAGAAAGAGAGAGGGAGTTGCAGAACGGAGAGGGATCCTGGAGATCTAGAGAAGAAAGGGAGAAAGAAGAACCCACCTGAAAACTTGTAAATACATATAAACCCAATTGAGTTTCTGTAGATCTCTCTTTAGGATTTTGGGGTTTTTTCACTCTAGTTCCAATTGAGTTTCTGTCATGGATTGAATTGAATGTTGATTAAATTAGTTTTTGGTTCTCTCTCTCTCTCTCCTCTCCCTCTCTTCAATTTTCTTGGCCGTTTTGGATTTAGGGTTTGGGTTTGGGTTTGGAGTTTTCTCTTGAATTTTCGATTTGAGTTTCTATGATGGATTGAATTGAATTGAATGTTGATTAAATTAGTTTTTGGTTCTCTCTCTCCCTCTCTTCAATTTTCTAGGCCGTTTTGGATTTAAGGTTTGGGTTTGGAGTTTTCTCTTGAATTTTCGATTTGAGTTTCTATGATGGACTGGATTGAAATTTTGGTTAATTTGTGACCTGTGATTCTGAATTTCTTTGTTTGATTACCATCTTTTGCAGGTTGGAGTCACAATTTTGTGTAAAAAAGAAGGTAGCATCTGATAATTCCAGTAAACGATCAAATAAGTTTGAGATTAGTTGAATGCTATCATGTTTGGTTGTGTAGCTACTAGCTAATAGAAAATATTTAAATCAAGCTCCAAATGGAACGAATCTGGTGGCTTTGGGTTCGGTTCTGTTGTCATACTAAAATAAATTCATTTGTTCAATGACATTAGGTTTTTGTCGATGGGATTCAGCAAGACTGAAGTAAATTTGAGGAGGTTGCTTGCGACGGCACCTCAGCAACAGAATCAGGCAAAGCTCATACATGTAAGTGCAAGGTTGTCTGATCAGCCCATGAAACCTTTACTCTCTCTCTCTCTCTCTCTATATATATATATATACAGTGCTGTTGGTTATATCTTTTCTCAAAAGCCAAAATTGTGATAATGGAATAATCTAATTGATGGAGCGTAGTTCTTCATGATATGTTGTTGGTTGCATGCTATTTTGGTTTTATAGTTTAAACTCACTTTTAAGACCTTTTCTGATGATCTTTTGGCAATTTTGGAGCTCATTTTTTGCTGCAAGTTGTTAAATCTGCTCCCAAATATGTGAAAACAATGCTCTAATTAATGATCACAGGCCTTGCTGAGATAGTTTTGTTCCATGCTATTTTGGTTTTTAATGTGTGAAATCATTTTTACAACCTGTTGAGTTTGTTTTATAGTGTATTTTGGAGTTCATATCTTGCTGCAATTGCATGACTGATGCTGATTTTTCAGCTTTGCAGTATGTTGCTACTTTACGGGAGCAATTAGAACAATTGGTGGCAGAGACTACACCAGATGGCTTACCAAGGTTTTTCTGTTGCTTTATTTTGCCTCTTATTTATTTATTTTTTTTTTCCAATCAAAAAAGAAAAAGATCTCTTTTTTTAGTTAATTCAAGAATTTGACAAGTGAGATAAATTTTCTATTTTTTCTTTTGTTTGCTTCAAAAATGTCCCCGGTATCTCCAATATCCAAGGCTGGTGAAGCTGTTTGAAACTATACTGATTCTCATGACACCCTCAGATTATAGTGTGACTTATACATTCATTTTTATCGAGTTTTGCAGTTAGCTCAACATGCTTATCTTGGAGATGATTCTTCCTTTCGGTTGATAATGCCTACTTTATAGACATGGTTACGATCTGAGTCGTTCTGAAAAATACAACATGTTCTTCCCTATTCCTTTCTTTTCTTTTCTTTTCTTTTCCTGATTGGTAGATCCACATGTAGCTTTTTGAAGAGGCTAAGCACCCGTTGATTGCCCCCATAGTTTCTTTAACACTAGGCATCACTACACTAGTCTATAAGTTTTGCTTTTTGTTTATTTTCTCATCAAGTTGTTTCCTACAAAACCTCCAGGGAAAAAAATAACTGAAAAAAAAGGAATAGGCAACAGATTTGAAGAACTTTTATTCTTAGAACTAATTGACGAGCAAACCAACTTGTGAAAGCATCCACCATTTCTTTGGAAAAAACAAAGGAACTAGAAAAGATTGAAAAAGAAACACCAAATTGGCTGACTGACTATGCATGATATTCACATTCCTTGTCAATCTTGCACATTTAAAATAAAAATTGTTCTATAAGGATATAACCAACGACTAAAATTTCGTTTACACTATATGTTTGGTCATTAAAACACCAATCAAAAACGAAAATGTTTTGGTCATTAAAAAAACCAAGGTCTTTGATCAAAAGATCCTGAGACCATAAATGGATATTACCAATACAACCTAAGGCCCTTCTACTGTAGTTGAAACTGAGATAAATGTCCGAATCCTCCAAAATTTTGAACCATTGATACAACAGATCAACTTCTGGCATCTTGGCATCTTGGCACTCTACTATTTATAGTTTCAAAGAAAATGGTGAAGAAAAGGAAGACCATGTTAAAGGGCTTTGTTTGAACAAAGTAGGAATATGAACGTTATGTTTGTGTGCATATGTATATGAGTCAGGATCCGTGTACATCGAAAAGTTTATATCAAAAAGTGTACACCGGCTTGTGGGGCCCACATAGAAATGATCTGAGTATTGATTTTTTGGGAGGATGCTCTCTACATCATGTACATCATCCTCATAAAAAATCATATCATTCTAAAACTTCTAACCCTTTCAAACATTGGTTAGAAATTTAAGTGTAACTGAGTAGTCTATTTACCGTTAAATTTTAATAATTTTCAATGGAAAGATGAATGGGTTAGAATTATTTGAATGATATAATTTTTGGTGAGGATGATCTACATGGTGATTATGACGTATTCACAAAAAACCAGCCCTTGAGTCTTCTCCATGTGGGCCCCACAGGTCGTTGTAAACTTTTCGATATGTGCGGATCCTGACTCTATGTATATATATATATATATATCTTTTTAACACAGCACTGTTGTTTGTGTTTCTTACGTTATTAACTACTAAACTGTTGGGATTTTTTTTCTGTAGGATTTCAAAAGCAAAGGTGAATGACTATTCAGAGAAGATTGAAGCCCTTGCTGCTAAATTAGCTGGCCAACCGGTACGTATACATATTACTCAGGTTCTTTGGGCCTCCCAAGATAAAAAGTATTTTCAATGAGCTATAGGGAGTGGGTACAGGATCTGTTCCCTACCTGTGTGGAGCAATTAGCTCTCAAAGGATTTTCCTCTATAGCTCACTCCCTATAAGATGTACCATCCTACTTCTCTTCAAGATTTCTCCCTATGATAGAATTTTCTGCCATTTTCAACTTTAAGATTACTTAAAACAATTACGGTGTTAGTTCCTTACGTCCTTACTAGAGTCCCTAGTGCTTCTCGGATGTGTTTCAGTGGAATACAGTCATGGCATATACTGGAAGAACGCCAAGACAGCATGTTACATTGCCTATATGCCACAAACACATCAAGGGGACTGGGTGGAGTCCTACTCCAAAATCAACTTTATTAGATGATTTTCTCCATTTCTAGTGAAATAAAAAAGTATTTAAATGTATATTAATGTAAACTTTTCATCACCTCTGGTTTAGTAGATTTTCTGAAGGCTTCAGAATGTTTGTAATTTCATTTCAATTCTGTTTGCCAGATTGAATTTCTAAGTTTCTACATAAGTTGTTGATTTTGAGCTTTTTGCCAAATTGGCAGTCTGTTTCGCCAGAGTCCTTGGAGGCTTTTGATGGTGCTCGGGTTGAGGAGATCCCTTCTAAGACAGAACAAGAAGCACATATTCCTTCTCCAAGATTGCGAAGGAGATTGGTGTAAGTGAAACTGCATTTGTTTGTACTGAGGTGGGTGTTACTGACTCTATATTTAACGGCTTTCAACTTTACAGGTCTCATACAAAAGTTGAAGACAGATCTCATGAGATTACAGAAAATGATCCATCAGCGCCTATTAAATTGGATGCCGAAGCACAAGCACACATTGAAAAGCATAGGTAACTTTATGCCTTTGAGATTTGATTGCCATTGTTTTACTTCAAAAACCCATGTTCGTAGAGGGGATACATCCAATTTTCAACTGGAAAATATTCTAATTGGAGACTTTAAGAATATTTGATTCGTGGTCCACAATTGTTTTTTTTTTTTTTGTTTGCTTTGATTGGCTCAGATTTTTCTACCTCTCCTTTGCTCTTTCAACAGAAAGCTTCAAGAGGATTTGACGGATGAAATGGTTGGATTAGCACAAAAGCTTAAGGAGAGTAGCCTCATGATGAGCCAATCTGTTCAAGACACGGAAAAGGTGTGTCCAATACTCGTTCTATATCATGTGTTTTTCTCGAACCCCAGAGATCTCTCCATTTTTTTTAAATGTGGATGAATGGGCAAGGCGCTTTGATAGTTAAGGATTGATGGTTAAGCTTCACACTATGACGCGTTAGCGTCATGAAGACATCTCTTAAATAAATTACAAAAATTAAAATCTGTTAAATAAAGAGGAGGATATTTGACCCTGGGTTAAAAAGCCCCTTAAAGCCCCGACCCGGTTCATTTAGGACGCATGTGGGGAAGATCCAATGGCTGATTTTTGATGCGGATGTCCACCTCACCATGGATATCATCCTTACCGAAAATCAGCCCATTCTAAAACCTCTTACCCGGTCAAAACCCCATCAAGAATTAGTTTGAAATAAATGGTAAAAACAATGTCCATTTCACCGTTGATTTCCAACCAATTCTTGATTGGGTTAGAGATTTTAGAATGGGCTGATTTTGGTGAGGATGATTTCTATGGTGAGGGTGATATCCTCACCAAAAATCAGCCCTTAGATCATCTCCATTAGCATATGCATGTAGAGACATGAGACGCTAAAAAATGGGATGAGGCACCTCTGTATAAGGACAGAGATGATGGGCTGCATGGATCATGAGCTTTTACTCTTTTTAAGTGAAAAAATTGTAAAAAAGGTGGAGTCTTGAGGATAAGCCTAAAGCACCATTTAAAGCCAATGATTAGATGTATAAGTTCAACTCTAGATAACATGTTGAGATTGAAAATGTAATTTTTAGTATGACTTTATGAGAAGGATAATAATAAACCAATAAGGAGAATGTAGTTTTTTAGTAGTATCAAAGCATGTCGGGTTGTATAGCTTATTTCTCAACAACTTAAACTGAAATAGTCTATTCAAAATTTCAAAGGATAGGGACACAGAATTCCTTTGTCATCTTTTATTCAAAATTTAGAATCTAGTTGCTTTTAGATGCAATTAGGTCAAGTATGGGTTCATGTTTTTTACTTTTTAATGTAGCAACAGCTGAAGCAGTTAACTTTAACTTCACAGAGAATCCACCCCTGTAACTACTCCTATGATCTAACTCTCCAATCCAAGAGCAAACCCTAATTAACAAGAAAACAAAGAAAACAAGAAAGAAGATAAAAAACAACCAAAGGCGAGTTGTTATTATTCCACTAACTGAATAAAACGGAACAAGTGGGTGGGCTTTTATAGCCTGCGATATACCATAATGACTCGACACTCGTAATATAGACATCAGTTTTTGTTTCTTAAAGCTCATATAGTAAGTTTGTATTTACTTTTTAAAAAATAAAAATAGTAAGTATATAATTTGGATTTTAAATACTCCGGTTTATTTTGTGTTCTATAATAGTGCATTGCATGTGTATGGGAGTGCTAAATTTAAAACGTAAATAGTGGTACTGGTACGCCTAATAGATCTTGGGGCAGGGAGAAAAACTTTGGTTGCCACATGTATTTCCTTACTGTTTCATCTGTTCAGCATGATGAAGTAACAATTTGGCTTGGTTATGATTTTGAGTGCAGATACTCGACTCTACCGAAAGGGCAGTGGAGCATAGCTTGGCAAGCACTGGTCACGCAAATACTCGAGCCATGGAGATATATTCCGAAACTTTCAAGACCACATGCTTCACTTGGCTGTTAATATTTGTTATGACATGTATCTTTATTATGGTCGTACTCCTCATTCGCGTGACTTAGATTTGCCCATCCATGAAAAATCTCTGTTTCCTTCTCTCTTGAGCTCTGCAGAGGATATGCAAGTCTCCTTTTATGTTTCTACAGAGATGTGCAATTATAATGTTGTTGCATCGGTGGTTTTGCTGAAAATCTAATTCTAGTTGTTGCTTCTTGTTAGGAATTTAGGATATGAATGTTGCAGGAAAGATTTAGGTTACATGTTGGCCAATCTATTATGTTTAGGCAGTTTTTTTAATCATTTCTCATGTAAAATAAAAGTTGTGTCCCTGCTTGGTACCACTGTCAGACCCTAAGTAACCAGAGCGGGAGCGGGAGCGTCGGAGCGCCTAATTAAAATTTTCCTAAGGTTCAGAGCGCCCTCGAAGCGCTTGTGTGTATATATATAATTCGAAAATACCCCACAAAAATAATTAAAGTGCTTAACAAATTCATCATCTCCTGAGTTTCAGTAATCTTTTAATGGGGTTAAAAGTTAAATTATGTGATTATTTTTTGGATATCTGCATGATGAGGGGTAGCCATAATCTTCACAATAAAAAATAACCCTTGGATCAACTCTATTTGGCCCAACATGTGGGTGTAATCGGAGTGTGAGAAAAGATAGGTAGAATATCTAAAATGTTGTGAAGTTATTGAGTTCTATAATTTATACTCATTAATTTACTTAATAGTCAAAGGGCATCTTAAATTAGTGCATTTATAAAAGCATGCTGGTATTTCATTCATTATTTTATTTTATTTTTTAAAATTATATTTATTAATTAAAATGGACCAAGTGGTTACATTGTTGTAATAAGGTTGAGATTCATTCAAGAGAACTTCAAGTTTTACTTTCTAAAGAATTTAGTCCCACATAGGATAGAGTAAAGAGGGGAGACCTCCAAGAGGTCTTATAAATTATTTACTGATGTTGTACATATCTATTGAATCAATCTTAGTCCCACATTGGATAGAGTGAAGAGGGGAGACCTTTGGGAGCTCTTATAAATATGCTTGTGCTACAAGCATTTGTTAAATTAAAGGATTTATCTCAAAGCGCGGTTCTCAAATATTGGGTGCGTGGATTCAAAATTTTGGGAGGATCCGCTCTCAATCCGCGGATTGGGAGCGGGAGCGCCAAAGGAAAGGGGCGTTTCTGGTTACTAAGGTCAGACCTTCTCAAATTCAACTCAATGTTTTAGCTGACTACTCACACGAATCAGATTCTGCTGCGTACAAAAAGTACAAACACCTCCTAATTGATTTCACAAATTATCTGATTTAACCACTTATCATGGAAAATCTTAAAATTCAGTGGTGGGTGCTGAAATTAAGCTGTACCAAACATCGCCTTAAAAGTTAAAACAACATGTTGTCCAAGCCCAAAGGACCACGTTAGATAAATTTTGTGACTTTGGGGTTTAACCTTGTACCTTCATATCTCTTGCATGTGGATCTGTTCCTTTGGAGAAATGCTTTTTGAAAGGTATCACATCATTTTTTTTTTCGCTATTAACATTAGCTTTATTCTCAATGGCTGATTTTAACTAACATGATGAGAAGATCATTGTCACAAAAAATTAACTTTGAATCATCTCCACACAGGTCCACCTACAAGTGGAAGCTGAGTGAGAATAAAATAGATAAAAATGGAACATGTAAAAAGTTTTCACTAGGGGAGGGGGTGCTTCATTTTCTCTTAATAGTTAGTGATAATTATTTTTGGTAAAATCGATTAGTGTTGATATAACGATTAACATTTTACGAATAAAATTTTTATTTAGCTGCCTTCATTAACCATTAAATCCTCCCGCTAAAAAGAAAAAACGAAACAACAACCAGCTTATCATAGAACATAGAACATCATAATTTTAATCCAAAAGAATAGACATACAGTTCTGAGTTTTGACAACAAAGAATTCTAGGATTCTGTACTCCGGGAGCAGGGTAGATACTCTATTCCTGTCTCTTTTGCTTGCCACATGGCACTCTCTAGCTGGTCCTAGAATAGAGAACTATTTTGTATACCCACTGTGCACGTTATCTTTCTTTTAATTGGCTTAAAAAGTCGAATAATGATCTGTGATTTCTAGACGTCGATGAGAACATTTTCTTCATCATGGGCTTGGAACCCAGTTTATATTATAAAGCCCATTAACAAAATTCCAGAACGAGAGTGCAAGAAATATCCAATCAGACTGGTTTTTCATTTGTGGGTTCAGAATAAGATGAGTTAAATATTCAAAATCCAAAAAAAGAATGTCACGTGGCAAGAAAGGAGAAAGAGAGTTTGATAGTTATCATAGATCATTACATCCAGTGGAAGACCACTTGTTAGGGCAAGTTTAGTGGGATCAAAGAATCCATGGATTCATAGATTTTTAGCTTGATAGTGGGATCCAAGAATTCATCCAAGCAATTTTTCATTAATTAGTGGATTGGTAGTGAAACGACGGTTTGATCATCGGCACTTCTAAAACGATGATCAGATGGTACAAATGATTATCGGATGGTCGTTTGTACCATCTGATCATCTTAGTTTAAAAAAAACAATTTAAAAAATACAAAAAGGATACAAAGTGACAAAAAAAATTGATTAAATATATAAAAAAACACAAACGATGATCAGATGGTCGTTTGTACCATCTGATCATCTTAGTTTAAAAAAAAACAATTACAAAATTACAAAAAGATAAAAAGTGACAAAAAAAATGATTAAAAAAATACAAAAAATTTCATTCCTCCCATCCATTCCTCTTCCTCCTACTATTTTATTTCCACCCTTAAACCTATGGAACCTTGGATTGGATTCTTGGATTCTCACTACCCTTGCCCTTAGAGTGGTTAGAAATATAATTGTCTACTTGTACGTCTTGGTATGAGTCCCATAATAGGGATTCATCTTTAAATTAAGGCCGATTCAAAAACTAGACCCAATAATACAGGATCAACACTCGTACTAATTTTGTTTTTGTAATATCAATCCCATAAAGAATAGTTATGTTGCAAATTTTCCCAATCATTCATCTCAAAATCGTTAGAACAAATTAGGGGTGGTTCAATTAGTAACGCATCAGCTAACTCAAACCACATTTTTGGTGAGTCAAGTGGTGAATCATTGATCGCTTGAATCTGATTCGGGGTGAGTCCAATAATCATCGGTATCGAACTCGGTACACCAGAATTACCACCCTCACATGAGTCACACTTCCTCTTCGTCGTCGTTCCTCTAAGGCGAAAAGCCGTCATTCTAGCCATAGATCGAATATCATCAGGATTAGTAGTGACAATTCTAGGAAGTCTATCAATTGATTCAGGAAAATTAAGCCGGGCACCATGTCCCTTAAGGTGTAATGCCGCAACATCATAAGCTGTAGCTGCCATTTCCGGTGTTTCGAAACTCCCTAACCAAATTCGAGTTTTCTTACCCGGTTCACGTATTTCTGAGACCCATTTTCCCCATTTTCTCTTCCGAATTCCCTTATAATTCGCCGAGTTTGACTCCATGGGCTCGTCGATCACATTTTTCTTGCTGTCCATTTGTATGATTTCCAGCCAAATTACGTATGTAATTACGTACGGTGCGAATTCCGAATTCCGGCAATGAAGTGTGTGATCACTGATCCGATACTACAATCCATATAGAGACATTTTATCTATATATATAGATAGCTAGCGATGGGAACATGTACGCTTATTATGAAGTGAGGGGGTTTCCAAGTAGTTGCATCCATTTAACAAACATATACATATCTATCAATGTTAGATCATATATATGTTAAAAAAACAAAGAAATGAAAAGGATCGTTGAATAAGAATTCAAGGTGTTGGTCACTAATTCCTGTTTCTCGTGTTAGTCATAAAGTTAATACGGTTTTCTACATGTGTATTGTTATATGTTAGGTGTATTGTTAAATGTTAGACATCCGTTTTTCTAAAGTCCATTTAGGCACTTTAGTTTCAGCATCATAAATAATTACAAGTGAGCATAAAATTACTCGAGGAAGAGAATTGAGTAATGAGAGACCTATATGAAGGTGATCCGAAAGTGTAACTTTAACAGATAACGTTAGTGAGTGTAAGTTTTGAATGAGCTTGAAAGCACAACGGATGCACGATATATAGGATAAAGGAACTGCACGTATCTGAAGTGTGAGGGAGGACAAAATTCTAGGTTAAAAAAAGAAAAGAAAAAAAGAATACCCCATATTTTATTTTATTTTGTTAGTAGATGCATGATGCATGTAATCAATATATAGGTTCTGTTATGCATTGTGACGTAGAAGAGATTTTGCTATATATCTAATTACACACAGCTGTCTCATGGCAAGGTTCATGGACGAGCTCATCTCTCAGTGGCTTCCATGCCTTTTGTTTGTTTAGGTCATAGGGTTTCAAGTTTGAACGGATGGGTCCCACCCCAACCCGTAACGAAGCTTCCCCGCTTCCGTACCATACCAGCTAGAAGTGTCCTTCTCTGTTCTCACCGTGTTCTCTCCTTTTCCCTTTCCCGTGTGCTATGGTACCAGTGGTTGGTGATTACTAGGAACCGTGGAATAATTTGTGATGGCGACCGATTGAGTCTCCATCTGGATGACCTAAAATGACAATGATTTTGTTTGAATGATCATAATGCGAAATCTAAAATCATCTGACGACATGCACTTAGAATCTTATTACTAGACTTTTCAGAGATTGAGACTGGACTCTCTAGCATTACACAAAATACGAAGTCATTTAAAAGTATGCACACGATATTTTCAACCTACTTTTATACTATTCAGCCGATCTTATTAGTTCTTTCCATGGACCCCGTGATATAGATTTCACAAAATGGCATGTTGATTTCATGCAAGGATTGGACATCCATGACTTAAATAATTGACATATTGTTTTGTGAAATATGTATTGTGCTATTGTGGGATCTCTCAAACCTTCTGATAGATGGGTTGATTTAGTAGGAAGTGGACCGAAATGTCCGCCGTCTATTAGGTTTAGGGTTGGCTATTTACATCCAAGGTTTTGTATTTGTTACTCTCTAGTTATTCTTACATTTTGTTTACGCTTTGCTTGTGAGGCCTATATAGAGTTAATAATTAATTATCACGATGATCTCTTCATCATCTAGATCATATTTTCATTGTCATTGTTGCATGGGCCTTTGGCTCAATGGTTGTGCATCATTCACATAAATCTTTGGTAGTAGGAGGTCTTGAGATCAAAACTTCTCAGCCGTGGTATTGTCGTTAATTTTGTCCCATGTAATTTGGTAATAAATATAGGTACGCTGTTATTGGTGGGTGCCTTTCCTGCGTTGGTTTGAGACAATGTTCTAGGCGGTTTCTCTGCGCTTCTCACACGCCCACTGCGTATGTACGCCATAATGTAACCTGGGCAATAGTCCCGTTCAAAAAAAAAGAAAGAAATTCTCATTGTCGGGACCACCAAGAATCCTAATTAATTCATTTTTTTGTTTATTTTTGGGTTTAATCATATAAATTTAATTTTAAGAATTAAATAGCAGTGTTTCATTGACAGACCAAAAATTATAAATAAAGTGTTTCAGTGACGTGGATACGTACACCGTCGTTTCTCAACCTACGAAATTTGAAGGAAGGAGCACTTGGAAGAGCCGCCAATGTACGTAATAAGGAGGAGGAGAACAGCTGCCATCCACACCACACGGGGAAGAACCAAAGAAATGGAGCTTACTGTATTTTTTTACTGCATGTCTGCATCCACCAAGAACATTTCTTCCCTCAAGCGTAAAACTGCAGATTGTGAGGCGTTTCCACTACGGTTACGAATTAATTTTATACTTTTCATGATTTGCGTCCATTCTAAATTTATAACGCTGCCCAATTAAAAAACTTTGACAGTGACAAATGTAGTAAAAGTTGCAGTATGCAATAAATAAAGAGAAATTTTACTTTTACCCCACCGTTGAATCACTCATCGAGACCCACCCATATACCTCTTGTACACTCATGTGTGAAGTCTCACATGGAATGGAAGATCTAAAGGTTAACTTTTTTTCGTGAGAATGTTATCCTCACCTCCTCAAAATTACCGTTGAAAATTAACAGTAAAATGGATGGCTTAAAGAACCTTATAATTTTGATCATGTATTTATGGTGCTAACAGATTCAGGACTGTGTGTTTTTTATGAGGGTGATCTCCTTATTTTTAAACAGGTGTAAAAAAGGTGTACGAATAAATGGGTTCTGTAGAGATAATTGATGGGCTAAAACTTTTATTTGTTTTTTCTATGTTTTTGTGACGCGTTGATCTCGTAACTATAAATCATACTTATAAACAAATCACATCTCACCTAGTCATCTTTTAGACTCCATTAGATGATCCAAGGGCTGATTTCGATGAAGATGTTCTCCTCATTACCTAGACTTAATGAAGTCATAACCGAAAATTGGATTAACATGAGCTAGATGGAATCTGGTGTAGGCAATCCGGTCTAGAACTGGCTCTAGGAGTTAGATCGAAGTCCTTCAACTCAAGTTATTGAGGAAGAGTCCCTTTGTGGTAGCCACGCCTTCAACCACTGGACTCAGTGATCTAGTAGTGTACCAAACAATTCTAACAGAAATTAATTTTGATTCATTATGAATAGAACTAAGCCTAAACAACATATCATACTGAATCAGCAAAGAGTTAACATGGGAATGAAAATGTTGATGTACCTGAAATACCACAAAATGTAGCCTCTTACGATAGTTGATTTATAGGCTATATCTCCAACTTGCTTGTATTTCTCTTCTCAGATTTTTTGTTCTGCTTTGCATAAAGTTATGCTTTGTAAACAATTGAAATGAATGCCTTAGCATATTATATATATATATATATATATATATATATTTCCACACTAATATATATATATATAATTTAGCAAATGTAATGGTAAACATATAATTCATCCAGTACTTTCGTCAAATAGATACATGAATGATCATTGCAATCGTTTTTCTTTTTTCTTTTTCTTTTTTCATATTTGGCTTGAAATACAGAAATGCATGTGCATATTAATCAAATTCAGTATACAAATCTCTACAAGTTCCAAACAGTTTGAAAAGGACATGACAGAGTTAGAACACTTACCTGGAGGAGATCCGATGATTCCTTGACCCACTGCCTTCAAGTATTGTTAAATTCACTAATAAAACCCTAATAAATTATTCAAACTGGGAACAACAAGGAGAAAAAATTAAATAAGAGTGAAAGAGCAAAGATTTTGAGTTACCGAGCATTCTTTGGGTCCTTTGGGATTTTGTTGAAGAAGACTTTAAAGTAAGATCCTGACTGTGCTCTCAACAACCTTCACCAGGAAAAGGAAAGAAATTAAAGAAATAAAAATGAAAATGTATACAAAGATTAAATGAAAATAAAGGTATTATCTACATCCAGATTTAAGTTCTTATGCTGCAAGTTGATGATCGGAATGAGGTACATCAACTGTAGCAACAGTCAACAGGACCAAAGAAGACTCATGTGCTCCCTGTAGCATATTATCAAGATTTTCCTCATTCTGTTAAAGTTAGCTTCAGCTGTTTTAACAGTTAAGTCAGGTTAGGAAGTTGTAACAAACCCTTAGGGCCCGTTTGGTTCGCGATTGGAAAACATGTTTCAAAAACTAATTTATACCTAAACTAATATGCATTTTGTACTACCACTAAAACTGTTTTAGGATTTACAATAAAATCATGTATGATTTTACAAAACAAAAAAATGTTGTTTTCTTTGTTTTCAATGAAATCATTTAGGATTTTATAGTAAAGTCAAAAAAATAGTTTTAGATGTGATACAAAATGTAGTTAATTTAGGTGTAAATTAGTTTTTGAAAACAAGTTTTCCAATCGCGAACCAAACGGGCCCTTATTGTTTCAGCTCACTTGAGCTCTATATATGTTAAGGGGTCTCGATCACTCATTTGTCATCTGGTGACCTGAGAATTCTGAGAAACTCTGTCAAGAATCTTTACATATGGTCCATATGGATCTAAGTTTCAGCTAAATGTTGGTTTGTGACAGTTTCCGGAAGCCTATATTCACTATTTTCTAAGAAAATTTAAGGTTAAATTGAGTTTCAAAATGCATAAGCTTTGAATGGTGTACTCTGTTAGAGTGGTAAAGTTGCTTGGGGATGGTACCAGCCACCTGGCTTCAACCCCGCTTACATGCACTTCCACCAATCAAAAAAGAAAATGTTCTCTCCATTAACAATTTATGAACAATGACAAAATGTAGTCAGAATATACAATTAGAAGAGTTCTTGTTTTCTCTGTATTTTATCCATAACCTTACAAAATTGTCAATAATTATCAAAGAATCGGCACCCATTGCATCTAGAACGCCTCGGTTTGTTCATAAGCTAACACTTGTTTATGTACTTCCATCGTCTTCTTCTCAAGATCAATTCTTGTCTTATACATTGGTACTGGTTTATCCAGGTACAACAACCTCAGAATAAAAATGGGATTTGGATTAATATCACTTCACTAAAAACTTCTACATAGTTAACCCATCATGAGCAACAAAAACTTGCACTGCATATGAACAAGGTATTCATTGACTGCACGACCTTTTTTTCCTTTCAGCTCTTTGCTACAGTTTCATTATGTCGATGTTGTAAATTCACAAGTATTCCGGTTAACCTCCCAAAAACATTTTAATGAAACTTCGAAATAATCTTTAGTCTGGGATAAGTTCTCTCTCACTTCATTCCTCGAATTCATCATGGGCTAAACCAAAATGCTCTACAGAAATGTAATCATCCTCTTTCATGAGCTTAGCTAATCCTTCTACTAGTTTTCAGGTTTCATCTCCAACAGTTTCTTGGCCGCCCATTCTCCGATATCCGTGTTTCCATGTTTCCGACACGCTCCTATAAGAGTTGCCCACAATGCAGCACTCGGCCGGAACGGCATCATTGTGATGACATCCGCTGCTCTTTTTAGTAAGCCAGCCCTTCCGAACAGATCAACCATGCAATCGAAATGCTCCATTCGTGGGTTTATTCCATACAAACTACTCATCTTCTCAAACAAAATTTGTCCTTCAGACACAAGACCTGAATGGCTACAAGCAGAAAGAACAGCAACCATGGTTATATGATCTGGTTTAATTCCACAATTGTTCATCTCCTCAAAGAGCTTTAATGCAATTTGTCCTTCACCTTGCATCCCATATCCATCAATCAAGGAAGTATATGTAACTTTATCCTTTTCATTCATCGAATTGAACAATTTTTGAGCTTCTGAGATTTTCCCGGATTTCGAATACATATCCACAAGAGAATTCCACAGTAACAGATAATCTTTGAACCCTCCGTGTGTCATAATGTAACAATGAATCTCTTTACCATGGTGGAGATTCGCTACTCTGGCGCATAGAGGAAGAATGCTCACAATTGTTACATAATTCGGTTGGATTCCAGTCGATATCATTTCTCTAAAGAAAAAAGAGGCTTCCTCATATCGATCAGAATGAGAGTAACCTGCGATCATCGAATTCCAAGTAACTAGACTCTTAATTTCTGTTGATCTGAACAAAGAATAGGCATGTCTAAGGTCTTTACACCTTGAATACATGGTAATCAAAGCGTTTTTAACGCTTTCATTTCCATCACAACCATTACGAAGAGCATATCCATGAATCTCTTTCCCCAATTTTACGATCCCAATTCGTGAGCAGGCACCCAAACCAATAACCATTGCAACAGAATCCAAATGAATTCCATGTTTTCTAATCTGAGGGATCAAACCAAGTGCATCCTTATAGTTACCAGCCTGAAAATACCCTCCTGCAATTGTGTTCCAAGTGACTAAATTAATTGGTGTATTACTATTTCTCATCTTTCCTAACAGGTCAAATGCTTGTGGCCACATACCCTTTGAAGCATAACCTGAGATAATCGAATTCCAAGAAACAACATCTTTCTCAGGCATTTTCTCAAACACGTCATATGCAAGTTCAACTTCTCCACACTTTGCATACATAGCTACCAATGCATTTTGAACAAACAAATTCCATTCAAGACCACTAGCATCAATTGATCTATGTAATTCTCTCCCGAAACCCAGATCAAATTCATCACCGCAAGCCTTAAGAACAGATGGGTAGGTGAAATTATCAGGTTTAATCCCCATTTTCAGCATCTTTTTGTAAGCAGATATGGCTTTACCACAAGACCCATTTTTAACATAAGCAGAAATCAACAAATTCCATGGCAAAGAATGTAATACATTTGAATTCTCAGTCATAATATGAGCATCAATAAGATGACCCAAGTTTGAGTAGAAAGTTACAAGTTTGGGTACCAAAACAGAGTTTTGTTCAAGACCCAAATTGAAGATATGGGCATGAAGTTGCTTACCTTGTTGAAGTGCTTTGAGGGTGGTGCAGGATAGGAGGAGTGTAGAAATGGGGTGTAGGATAAGCAGAGAATAAGCAGCAGAAGAAGAAGGAATGGAGGAAGAGGAGGAGCTGTGATTATGAAGATGGAGTTGGAGGAGAGAGAAAGCCTTAAAAGCCTTGGACAGGTCACCTTGTTTGGTGAAGCTATTGAGAGATGAAATGATAGAATCTGTAAGACTAAGAAATTCCTCTTCAACTCCAAGTGTTTTGGGAGAATCTTTAGAGTAAGAAAATTCAGACTTTATTTGTTGGGGTTGTTGATGTGAAGAGAGCTTTTGATTTTGATTTTGATTAGGGTGGTTGTAATTTTGTTGGGGATTTAATTCAGTAATGATCAAGTCTTGTTTTTTCCATGCAAGTGGAATGTATCTTTGAAGTTGTGGGAGGTTTCTTGAAAGAATGGGTGGCTCAAATTTGGTTTTGTTCTTAAAATTTCTTGCATTCAACAATCTTAAGTACAAACAAGGTAAAACAAGTACTGTAGTGATTGAAGTGTAGATTTTAGATGGGTAAATATGTTTACTTGAATAAGAGGAGAAGCCAAAAACGAACTCCAGAAAATGCGGCTGCAGTAATCCATGACTGGTTTTGCCTAACATGAAGAGTGAGCGCAGTCATTAGAACTAGTTAGTAGATGAGAGAGAGAGAGAGAGAGAGAGAGAGAGAGAGAGAGAGAAAAAGTAGTTGGAGGAGGAGTTGAAGACGAAGAGAGTCTGTATTCAATAGACGGATGCCAATTGTTCGTCCCCACGGTTCCAGAATGCGCACAGCACAATCATGCCCATCTTCAATGCTAATGTGAATGTGGTAAAATAAGACTGCCACCTAGGATAAATAAACATTCTCTTTAAAAAACCTTCTCCAATGCTAAGAACATCTCCAATGCAAAAGTCTTATAAGACAATGTCTTATCTACGTGGCATGTCTTATAAGACAATGTCTAATCTACGTGGCAACAAAATTTTCACAATAGACATTGTTGAAAAAAATGCATCTCCAATGCAAATATTTTGGGATGACTTTTTAACTTATGTGGCACTTAATTTTTGAATTGGTCCAACTTATTTTGTTTAAAAAGTAACTAAAAGTTTTGGAGGGAAAAAAAATTGCTGATGTGGACCGTAAGACAAATAGACATTCATCTTCACAATGTCTAGAAATAGACATTCTACTTCACAATGTCTATTTCTAGACATTGTGAAGTAGAATGTCTATTTCTAGACATTCATCTTCACAATGTCTTACGGTCCACATCAGCAATTTTTTTTTTCCCTCCAAAACTTTTAGTTACTTTTAAACAAAATAAGTTTGACCCATTCAAAAATTAAGTGCCACATAAGTTAAAAAGTCATCCCAAGATATTTGCATTGGAGATGCATTTTTTTCAACAATGTCTATTGTTAAGATTTTGTTGCCACGTAGATTAGACATTGTCTTATGAGACATGCCACGTAGATAAGACATTGTCTTCTAAGACTTTTGCATTGGAGATGCTCTTAGGGGAGATTTTAAAAGTCCTTGAATTTAGGAGTTCGTCCCAAGTTCGTATGCAATTTAGAGCAAGTTAATATGAGGATTGAGAAGGATAATGCTAAACTTACAGCAAATTCCTACATAATTTTCTACCGAAAGTTAATCCGACGGTGAAACTATTTTTCACATACCCTCGTGATTTGCATCTATCCCAAAGTGTTATGCATCCACCGTAGATTGTGGTTTCGGTAGAAAATTCTGTAGGCTTTTCGGTAACCCTAGCATCGGATTGAGAAAGGGATTTTAGTGCACCTCTCGAATTTCCAATCAAGGAATGGCTAAGTGGTTCGAGTCGCTGGTTTTGATAAAGGGTGTGGCCACGGATTCGATCTTTCTGATGGCCACTCTAATTAAATTTTGACTTTGTCTATAGATGAGAGGGATCTGCTCACACCCAAAGGAATAGTCGGGTGTTAGGAAACATTGACACTTCATACAAGTATTGGACACGGCACATTAGTATCCCATGTGTCATATGACTTGGACACGTCGTGGACACGCCACAAACACGTTGTGAACATGTCAGGACATGCCATGTGGCTTAATTTTTTGCTTTTTAATTCCTTATGAACATCAAATTTGAAACATTGCGGTATAACTAAAGATATCATTCCTGTGATTTTTTATGTTTTTACGTTGTAGCAACTTAGCATCAGTATTAATACACCAACTCTACAACAAAATTTCTTTTTATTATCTCATTTATTAATTGTTAAGAAATAAAAATATATAAATATATTTTTAAATAATATATATTCATCGTGTCCATGTCCTATTTTTTTTAATATTTGGCTTGTCATCGTATCCGTGTCCGTGTCCTGTGTCGTACTTCCTAGGTCGGGTGCACTATGTGGTGACTCGGACACCCTTAAAAGAAATTTCAATCTTTCCCTTTACTTTTATTTGAGGATCAACTAATTAATAATATGACCCTGAAGAACGCATGTGAGTTAGTTAGATGTCCCAAAGGTCTTACACGCATGACAAACTTATTTTTCTTCCTTACACGTGCTTGTGAATTGGCAAATTATACAATGCGTTATTATTAAAAGAAATAGGATTGCAGGTGCATGATTCCGTTTGGAGATGGCAAATTATGCAATGCGTTATTATAGGCGAAGTGCGTGTGGGTTGGATATCTAAAAGCGTTACGCGTGTGACAAACTCATTTTATCCCCTCGTGTGTGAGTAGGCAAATTAAGCATCGGGTTATTAAAGGTATTAGATGACTCACTTGGGGACGATACGTGTGCTAATAATATTGATCTAGATAATTGATAGATCATCATCACAAAAAATTAGCCTTTGAATCATCTTTACATGGGCGCACAAACACATATAAATAATTTGTAAGAATAAAATGGGTATTAGGTAGATCCATTGTTGACTATGTATAGGCTGATTCGATCTAGACATTGATGAGATTATCTTCACAAAAATTCAGCCATTGGATTCACTCCATGCAACCTCATTAGTAAGTGTAAACCAAATGTAAATAAATAAATAATGTTACGGGACATATCTAGTATTTTAAAAACCTCTCACTCTCCCCCAATTCTCACTATTTTTCTCTCTTCCTTCCTAGCTAGTAGGGGTGGGACTCAGGCGGGTTGGGCGGGTTAGAGGCTTTGGACATGCCATGCCTACACTGTACCTCATTTTCTCAGAATGCCCATAGAACCCACAAAACCTATAAGAGGCTTACCCGCGCATGGCCCGAGTGGGGTTTCTCGGGTTCTTCGAGTTTCTTGGGTTCTTCGGGTTGCCCATGTTTCAATAAATTTAGATGATTGAATGAAATTATTAATACCAAAAATTAATAAAAATAAATAATAAACTTAAATAAATAAAATATCCTTCATAGTTTAAAAAGATAAACAAACTAACAATCTACTCACATAATAAATGAAAAATTTAAACAAAATATAGTAACAACGAAATCCAAATCCATAATTGTCTTTATACTATTTTGAGTTTTACTTATTAAGTAATATTATAATTTTACTTTACATATAATGAGACAAAAGGAAAGTTTTTATTTTGGGTCTTAATACCTCCACCCTATATTAGTAACTTAATATATTTATCTATTTATATCTTTCAAAATACTTGGCAAAATTAGAGTTTTCTTTTTCTGGTCACATATTTCTATGTTAGAAATCAATTTAAATCTTAGTATATATATACGTTTCTCGGGTTGGGCGGGTTGCTTGGGTTGGTAATTATCTATGCCCATGCTTGCCCAAATTTGACTATGTGTCGGCAAAATAATGCCCATACTTGCCCAAATGCCCAGCAACCTTCGCCCATGCTTGCCTAAATACCGGGTCGGGTTCGGGTTGGTCGGGTTGACCCAACCCAGTCCCAGTCCTACTAGCTAGCTAACTTCCTAGCTAGCTAAAGGGGCTCACCAGGCCCAAACGGCCTAAAGGGCTTAAGGGTGAGCCCCGTTACGTAATAGAGATGGATCTCTTGAAGGAGTAACTATTGATCGATGGACTGTCTACGAATCGATCAGTCCATCTTTTCTACATTTCAAATATCACCATATTGCCTTAAAATTAGGTTTGGCCACAAAAACCACTTTTATTTGTGTCTAATACCGTCGATCTTCAAATATGACTAAAAATAAGAGGACTAATCGGTGCATGTCCATCGATCCATGTACACTCCACAAAACCTTCATTTTTAACGATGCATCAACTAGCACCTCAAGCCCTCAAATACTCATTTATAAGGTTTCAACCTTCAATTTTAACAATGTCAATTGAACTTGCTCTTACGAGTGCTATTTTGTGCACCCACTCACATGAGGATGCACATTGCACATTACGCTCTTGGCCAAGGTTAGCAAGGCGGCCTCGCTTTGGCCCCCAATTTTTTAGGGTTTCAAAAAATTATTTTTTCTTATAGATAATTAAGGTTAATTTAACTTAGCACCTCCCCCCAGAAATAATTGCATTTTTTAATTTTTTGCCTCATTAATCCCGTATTTAACTTACACCCTCAAAAAACTCATAATTTACGTCATTAGGCCGTTCAGAAGTACACATGCGTTCGTACACTCTTTTACCAAAATACTTATGATGCACATAACACGTGCGTCACTTAAGACCCAAATTTTATTACACCAAAATTACCCGGGTAATGCTACACTTACTGCTTTAGTGACTGCAAGCCTTACTGTAGTTGACGTGGCGGATGATGTGTTGCCTCAATTTTGTGCAACACATCAGATGACGTGGCTAACCCTAAAATTTCTTCCAGATTTCGATCACCAAGAGA
>MVGT01001054.1:2176-16133 GCA_002174775.1 Macleaya cordata | reverse complement strand
TCTTACAACAAGATAGATGCGTGTCCGAATGATTGCATGTTATTTTGGAAAGAAACAGAAAAACTTGAAAAATGCACTGTTTGCGGGGCTTCACGATATAAGAAGGTGAGTGGTGATACTAAGACACCAGCAAAGATTCTTCGTCACTTCCCATTGAAACCAAGGTTGCAACGTTTGTTTATGTCATCCAAAGTTGCAGAGGACATGAGATGGCATGAAGAAGAGCGAGTTAAGGATGGGGTGTTACGACATCCTGCGGATTCCCAGGCATGGAAACACTTCGACGAGATGAACCCGACATTTGCCGCTGACTCAAGAAATGTTAGATTGGGTTTAGCAAGCGACGGTTTCAGCCCTTTCCGGTCAATGAGTAATCCCCATAGCACGTAGCCTGTGGTACTTATCCCATACAATTTGCCACCATGGTTGTGTATGAAGCAACCTAATATGATTCTATCTTTGCTTATACCAGGTCCACGCAGTCCAGGAAATGACATTGACGTATACCTCAGACCTTTGATAGAAGAACTTAAGGAATTGTGGGCAGAAGGGGTGGATACTTATGACTCTTCAAAGAATGAAATGTTCAAATTGCATGCAGGAGTATTGTGGACGATAAGTGACTATCCGGGTCTTGCCATGCTTTCAGGTTGGAGCACAAAAGGTAAGTTGGCATGCTCAACATGCCATGAGCATACATGTCACAAGTATTTAAAGAATGGGAGAAAAATATGTTATATGGGGCATCGACGGTTCTTACCTTTAGATCATAGGTTCCGTAGACTTAAGAAGGAGTTCGACGGCAACGTTGAACTTAGAACTACTCCAAACCCACTGTTAGGTAAGGATATCTTGCAAAAATTAAAAGATATTCCACATGTATTAGGAAAGGATTTTGAGCGTAGTTTAAGAGGGGCCAGTTCACGTAAAAGAAAATCACGAGGAACAGAGTCTTCACATATGCCAAACAATTGGAAAAAATTAAGTATATTATATGAGTTACCATATTGGGCAGATAATATACTCAAACACAACTTGGACGTCATGCATATCGAAAAGAATGTGTGTGATAATGTTGTCGGTACTATAATGGATCTTGATGGAAAATCCAAGGACAATCTAAAGGCAAGATTGGACCTTGCAGCAATGGGGGTTAGACCAGAGCTTCACCCACAAAGACTCGTGGAAAAGGATAAATATTGTATTCCACCTGCATGCTACTCAATGGATAAGGCTAGGAAAGAGATGTTTTGTAATGTATTGAAGAGTTTGAAGGTTCCAGAGGGTTACTCTTCTAACATTGCTCGATGCATTAACGTCAAACAACGTAAGATATTCGGGCTAAAGAGCCATGATTCACATGTCATTATGCAACAATTTTTGCCTTTGGCCATCCGAAAGACGTTACCAAAGAAAGTTAGTGCTGTATTAATAGAGTTAAGCACATATTTTCGTGAACTATGCTCTAAGGTTTCTCGGCATGAGGATTTCAAACGGCTAGAGGAGCGCATTCCGCTCATTCTTTGCAACTTAGAGCGGATATTTCCACCTACTTTTTTTGATATTATGGTGCATTTGACTATCCATTTGGCATCTGAGGCACTTCTAGGTAGACCAGTACATTATCGTTGGATGTATCCTTTCGAAAGGTATGTTGTATGTAGGATAAATGCATTTGATTTCTAAGTTATAATTAATCAATTTTTTTAAAATTCACTCAAACTTATGTAAATTTTTTTTTGTGCGTAAATAGATACTTGTATACCTTGAAGTCATATGTACGCAATAGAGCTCATCCTGAAGGATCCATTGCAGAAGGATACATGGCTGATGAATGCGTCACATTTTGCACGAGGTACTTTCAAAACATCGAGACACGGTTAGCTAGACCACCCAGGTACCAAGAAAATACTAGAATTGGGGGTGTCGTAGTTTTCATTCTTGAGGACGTAGATAGGAAACAGGCGCATCACTATGTATTATGCAATGATGAGAAAGTCTCTCCATATATAGAGTAAGACCAAACTCAATTCTAGAAGATTAGGAAGGAATGTTCAATAGCTTCTTCCAGAAAGTCAGCACAAATTCAAGCATTAGAGGAGAAGATGCAGAGAGAAAATGAGGAGAGAGATAAGAGAGAACAACAGCTGAAAGAGGATATGCAGAAGGAACGTGAAGAGAGAGATAAGAGAGAAAAACTGATGCAAGAAATGCTGCAATCAACGATGAAATTGCTTGCACAGATCACCGGTCAGGTAAATATAGATTAAATTCTACATATCTTCAAGTAATTATAACATTACAAAGTTTTTTTTTCTTTGTAGGATGTTCCGCTTCCCTCACCTTTGCTTTAAGATCGATCGTGTATATCCTTATTTTTGGTATGTGAACATAAATGGTAGTTTCCTTTAATTCATTATATTGTTTCTTAGTTTCTTATTTTTTAAAATTTGGGTTGTTGGCATTGTGTGTTCTACATGTTGGCATGAAATTTACATGTCCAAGCAAAAAAAATTTTAGGAGATAATCGAAAGAACATTAGTAAAAGTAATTTTGTAGGCAAACATGCTTTTGGACTTGAAGGTATATTGCAAATTGAGATCATAACTTTGTTTTACCAAAATCTTAGAAAGTTCTTATTCCAGGCTGTTTAATATTCATCAAAGAAACTCTTAAACTATTTTGAATGCAAGAATCAAACCTATCTAGTATGAATTGTCCATCATGTGTAACTGTTATAGAGAACATAAATGGTAGTTTCCTTTAATTCATTATATTGTTTCTTAGTTTCTTATTTTTTAAAATTTGGGTTGTTGGCATTGTGCATTTTACATGTTGGCATGAAATTTGCATGTCCTTAAAAAAACAATTATAGGACATAATCGAAAGAACATTAGCAAAAGTAATTTTGTAGGCAAACATGCTTTTGGACTTGAAGGTAAATTGCAAACTGAGATCATAACTTTCTTTTACCAAAATCTTAGAAAGTTTTTATATCAGGCCTTTCATATTCATCAAAGAAACTCTTAAACCATTTTGAATGCAAGAATCAAACCTATCAAATTTGAATTGTCCATCATTTGTTACTCTTATAGAGAACAAAACTATCAAATTTGATTGCCTAGTTGGAAGGGATGATTTGATCAGATTTTGGCTCCATTATTATGAAAGTTGTGTGTTGGGTTCAAGGGGAAGATAAAATTGTAATTTTTAATTTATTTTTTTGATTGCGCTTAATTCATACTCATATGTTACTTGTGATATTGCAGGAAAAATGACCAAAACAGCTTCATTATTAGTACTTATGCTGAAGAATTAATGAATGTATTTTCTTATATGGAGGCCACTAAGTGGGGGAAAGAGTCAGAATAGATAGCCTCTTTTTTTTGTTATTCTATTATGTAGGAAGAACTAAAGTAAACGTAGAGAATTTCAGTTGATATTTGTTGGGTTTAATTTAGAATCTGTGTTTTGTATGACAAAAAAGGTTATTATGCCTCATGAATATAATGTGAATGAAATGGATTTATTTGAAAATATGCTTTATGAATAGAATGTGAATGGATTTATTTGCATCGTAGGTGATCAAGTCATTCTAAACGTTGCAATGCCTGGAAAACAATAAGAATAAATAATAGGAAATAGAAAACAGGAAAAAAATTTGAAAATTATTCAAGTTTTAGCGACGGCAGGAAGCCGTTGTAATTAATCCTAAGGCATTTGCTACGGCATTTGTGGCGTCACTAAAAATTAAAAATCTAGCAATTAATTAATACAGTTGCGACGGTGGAGGCCTGTCGCTATTGATGAAGAAGTAACGACGACCAGGAAATGCCGTCGCTATAGAGCGTCGCTAAAACTCTATTGCTACGGAAGCTATAGCAACGCTAAAATTGACGTCGTTACTGTAGTTGCGACGGTAATCTACCCTTTTGCGACGATGAGTTGGCGTCGCTAAAAATTATCATTTTTGTAGTGTTTCCCTTCTCTAAGTACCACATTTGCCTTGAAAAACAAGGGGTCTTTTTGTGTGGGCGATTTCATATTTGAGAAAAAGGATCAAGTGAACCATGGATTAATTCGTGCGTGCGTGCGTGTCTCTTCAAAAATAAAATAAAATGAACGATGGATTACGCATGACTGCCGACATGGAGATTTTCTATTTGAAAAGTAATTAAGAATCATTATTAGATTAGTTTAATATAATTTGGTAATTTCGTACGTTTCTATTTCACAAATCACAACGTACCTTATTAGATAAGAATCTTGTAATAATGTAATCTATCCTCGCTAAAATGCAACTTATTATTACTGGTTCATGGTGCGTAGACAAGCACCCATTCTTTCTAGAAAAAAAGTTAAAAGTTAGTATGATTTTAAATTTCTTAAATTGAAAGCGATTTCCGTTATTTATGTGAACTAATTAATGGTATAAACTATAATGTTTATATACAACTAGTCCCTCTCATTTTACTAACTTATCTTTAGTAACTATCTTATTGGTATATACCAATAATACCGCTGGTTGTAAGTTTTTTTAATATTTTCTTTTTTTATTAAGGGTAAGATTGGAAATCATAATTTTCAACCTCATAAGTCATAATTATCTCTAGGGTTGCTTTCCATTGAATAATAGAATATAATAGATAGATGTGAAATGACTAAACACTTTTTTTTTTTAATTATTTGTTGAAAAAAAGAAGGTCTAGATTAAAATTATGCAGCGGAAACAAATAACTATTTTCCCTTCACAGAATCACATGAGGATGCATGAATTAAAACAATAACTTGAAGATCAGATACATGCCGTTTAAACACTTGCTTGTAATCCCAGATCTTCCTCCCACGTTCTGGATCAGTCGTCGAAAATCTAAAAAGATACAACAACTGTATTTTGGCCATAACTCTCTAACGTTTGATCTGATTTGTCTATATGATATATGTTTTTGGTAGGAAATTGAATTTTCTACAACTTTGCGTGAAATAGCGAATCTCCAATTCTGCTTCTCAAAACTCGATTTTAAATTCCGACGGAAATATACTACGAATTTTGGGTTTCTAAAACCATAAAGGTCATAACTTGAATTCTAAATCTGGGAGAAAGTTTTAGATACACAAGTTAGGATGGGTTATCTTATGAACCCTAGCACTATTTTTAGAGAAAGACCCTATTCCCATATCTTTAGCTCCAAGTTAGGTCCATATGGGCCCCACTTACTTAAGCTTTTGATTTATTACTTTGAGGTCTATATATCTCATATAATTCTCAAATAATAAATCTAATTGCAGTTAAGTCCACTAAATAACTGCAACTAAATACTCTCTAGTAAATGAATATTATTCAGAAGCCCTTCACTCACTATTACCCGCAAATAGTCCCTCCACTTAACTGATATTCGTAATACACACCAAGGTAACATTAACTATTAATGTCAGCACCTTTTGGGTAATTACATCTTAGTCCTTGCCTGCCATATTAGACCATTATAATTATTCTAATAATCTAATTAATATTTTATAGGATCACTACGCAGTCTAGAATAATTAAT
Source organism: Macleaya cordata (assembly GCA_002174775.1). Classification (NCBI taxonomy): domain Eukaryota; kingdom Viridiplantae; phylum Streptophyta; class Magnoliopsida; order Ranunculales; family Papaveraceae; genus Macleaya; species Macleaya cordata. The sequence continues at coordinate 10,584 of MVGT01001054.1, read as the reverse complement.
ACTCTTGATTAGGCTCTCAAGGGAATATCATTTCAGTGTGGATTCCTTATTGACACAAAGTAATCCCACTAAGTGATTTCGACCACCCAACCTACCCAGAATATTGGATCATGTTTGCGTTGTTTGACCTCACTGTTTGGTAGATCAAAGTGAGTAGAAACCAACTTGTAGAGTATACTCTGCTCTCAGGATTTAGGATATTTGCAATCAGTAAGTTTTTCAGAGTCTTTTTATGTGCTGACAATAACATAAAAAGTATTCTGTTTGACCTATTCAGTATATTTCAAATACACCAACACATTGATTTAGATTCGCCACTCCAGTGATGGAGATACATCACCCTATAATATAGAAGTCTAGTGTGTTCTAGTCTTATCAGATGAATTGTTTAGATTCATCACTGACTATGAACTATACAAGAATATGAGGAACCAGTAAATTACATCATGCTCATTAATAAATAATTTACTTTATATAAATAATTTACTTACAACATCATTTTGTGAACAACACTTAATCCATAATATGGGTAAAGTAATAATATAATATCATGCTCATTAATAAATATAATTTATCAATGTTGTCAATTTAAATTATTTTAGGGCATAAACCCAACAATAAATTAGACAAAAAGAAAGTTTGCATATGAGAGAGAAACAGATTTTATTTTAAAATAAAGTCATAGTTTTTAAAATAAAAATAAATTTTTTACAACAATTATATTTTTTTGAGTGAAAACAAGAGATATCATTAAGATTTAATCAAGGAGTCAGAGACATCTTTTCGAATGGCCTCTGAAATACAATCAGGAAAAGAGTTAATCCAGAGATTACTCGACCTCAACACAATGGCAAAACGAGCCAGCTTGTGAGACACATTATTATATTTTTAGAAAGCATTTATTATGATTTTCGAAGTGAGACTAGTCATCAATACTGAATCTTTTAGCTGGTGTTATTAGGTGACTAACAAAAATTAAGCTAAACATGTTAATGGCCTTGTTAGCAATCGCCCGAATTATTCGCGTTTAATATTCGTACTTTTTCGTATTTCTGGAAAAAAATAAAATAATAAAACGTTTAATACTTTCGTCTAAATGAAACCTAATTAATAATACACGAATTTCTTAGCTAAAACGTTTTAACCGAATTACCGAATGAAACAGATGAAAAATACTCCTAGTGATGACTATCAGACTCAATACAAAAAAATAAAAATAAAAAAGAAACCCTAGCAAATTACTTAAGGACCCTTCTTTGTTTTCTCTCTTTGTCCCTAAGGATCCCAATTCTCTCAATTTCTCTCTTTAACCGAAATACTCGGAACTCCATGAAGTATCTAAAAGACTTGCCATATTGCCGAATTTTTAATGCTGATTTTCTACATGTGAAACTTATTAAACCCGAATTAACTCTAAACCAAATATTTTTCGTATGATGAATATTTGACCGAATGTTGGATCATATTACAGTTCTTATGAATCGAATAATACTTGTACTTGTGTCGTCCCAAATTTTATATGCCAAATTGCTAAGAAGGGTCAAGGGTTTTTGGAAAATGTTGAATGGATAAGGAAGATGTTAAGGGGTTCCAAAAATAAGTCAACTGTATTTGACCATTTAAAAATATTTGCAATGAAAATAAAATTAGAAGAAGCTGAAGGAAGCCCTAACCAACCAAACTCAAAATTGAACATCCTCTTCACGTGTTATTCATCTCCTATCCACGAAACACTCCATTTTCAATTCTCACATTTTTTTGCAATTACAAACAAACAGAAGAATACCGAAAACCAAGCACTCCAACCATGGAGAACTCAAATTTCAAAAAAAATTAGATGTTACAGGGTGGAAAAAAAAATTTGTTGTTTTTATGGGTAAGGGTTCGGAACCCGTATGCCCGAACCACAAGTACCAAGGTTCTGACATAGCGCCCCAACCATATGTAGTACATGTGGTTCGGACTTTCAGGTCCGAATAACTACTCTAACCCGAGTTTTTGTTTTTTTTTTATAGCAAAAACTCAAGTTTTTGTAACCTTGATAACTTTATTATTTTGACTATTGCTAGACACTCCTTAGTAAATTATCTTCTCATTAAGTCAATTTTATTGACTTTCACTGACCAGCATGCAAATTGCTCCCCTTGCTAACCATTGACAGGCGACCTAATAGAACTATATATATATAGAGTCCGGATATATGTACAGGCTTAAATGTACAGGTTAGATGTACAGCCTCTTGTGGAGCCCACACGAGGTTGATCTAAGGGTTGAGATTTTGTGAAAATGTTCTTCTTACCATGTAGATCATTTTCACCAAAAATCAGTCAATTCTAAAACTTCTAGCCCCACTAAAAGTTGTCTCTGTTTCTCATCGTTCATTTCTCACCGTTAATTTTTAAACAAATTCCGATCAACTTTTGGTGGGGCTAAAAGTTTTAGAATTGACTGATTTTTGGTGAAGATGATCTACATGATGAGAAGAACATTTTAACAAAACTTCGGCCCTTAGATAAGCCTCATGTGGGCCCCACAAGAGGCTGTACATCTAACCTGTACATTTAAGCCTGTACATATATCCAGACTCATATATATATATATATATATACGTAGGTGCAAATAACAACGTGCATACATGAGTGAGATCGGTATGTAACAAAACTGAAGTCCCGCACAATGCAAATTTGAATTTGCATAGACAGGTCCAAAGAATAACTAGTAATTAATACATCATTAGTATGATTTAAATTTGAACATGTACTTACGTTTTGCTTCAGTTAAGTTTGTCTTTTACTAAAAATGATATGAGGACCGGCCTTTTAATATGTCCAGTTGAACAGATTGAGATGGCATCCACACAATGAGTAGTTGAGATTGGATGCAACCTCAATCTGTTCAACTGGACAGATTAAAGGGCGGTCCCAATAGTACCAACTTTAACCTTTGCCAAAATTTAATTTGTTAATATTTCAGAAAAACCTAATATCTTGTTCATGTTACATCATGAACAAACAATAAATTAAATAACTTGTCGTTATGTAAAAAGAGAACCTTACCTGGTTACCTTAAAATTGTTTGCGTTCTCATATGTCCATACAATATACAAACTCAATTAGATTAATTGGTCCTCCATTATATTTAATGTTTTTTATCTGAAAATAATTTCTAATAATTGATTAAAGACATATATATATATATAATATTCTCAAGTAGGATAAAAAGAAATATTTTCGGCTTACTGTCGCTATCCTTACAAAAGAACCAACCATCCAATCTAAACTTTCTGTATGTTTGGTGTTAGGGCATGCCAATAATCACAAAAAAAAAAAAAAAATGTAAGGAAGGCCAATACAATCTTAAAGAAAAGAAAGAAAGAGAATGACTGTTTAGTCTTCTCAGTACCCATTTAGTTCAAAAGTATTTTGGGAACAACAATTTCTTTTTTGTCAAATGATTGTATAGTGTATACTTGGTCGAGAGATAATTATTTTTAATTTTTTTTTTAAATATATTATAATTTTTAAAATACAGATTAATTTTTTACAAAAATTTATATATATTTTAAAAAAATTTGCAACAAACCTTTTTCTAAAAAAAGAAAATTTATGTTTACGTCATATGCAAATTTAAATTTGCATACATGAAGCTGAGATTTTTATAAAGTTAATTGTGAATTACAAAATTAGTTTTGCATAAGAAATCTGCTAGTACAAACAAAGGTCCAAAACTATATTATTTTAAAACACAGTCGGTTATTACATAAAATTTTACAGAATAAAAATGAGTGAAGTTATATAGCCCCATTATATAGCCTAATAATAACTCCTCCACCTTGTAGGACTCACATAAAATGCATTTAGGGCTGATTTTTGGAGAGGATGATCTGCATGGTGAGGAGAACATACTCAACTGAAATCAACCCGTTCTAAAACTTCTAACCTCATAAACCAGCCCTTGTAAATCAATGGTCAAAATAAAAGTTAAAAATTTACCAATTTTTGAAGGACTAATTTGAGGGGGTTATAAATTTTAGAATAAGCTAATTTTTTAATATGATGTTATACATAGTGATGAGAACATCTTCTCCAAAAATTAGGCCCCTAGATGCATTATATGTGGGCCCCACAAGTAGAGAGTTATTTATAAGAGGGGCTATATAAGGGGGGCTATATAATCTATTACTAAACATGATAATACTAGGGACTGGTTTAATTTGTAGTTTAAGAATATAGCCTTTTAAAGTTTAATTTTAAAACAAAAATCATAACAAACTTTATCCTGTACACACGTTCATAATGATTAAATACAATAAAGTAAAAAAACAAATTCCATAACTAAAAAATAAGAGAATGGACTAAACCCTTATTAAAAAGGACTAAATGGATATGGAAAAGATGAACAATTGATTGATTGTATAAAGCTAATTTATACTGGAATATTGTACGAAACGATCTAGAAAGAAGACTTGCATTATTGTCAAAAATGGGAGGAGAAATTTTTGGTAGATCACTCTACAATCTACATGCAACAAGCGTAGTAAACAAAAATACTTTTGGATGCCATATAGACTGACAAAAAAGTGATTTTTTGTAAAAATGTTGTCCTCACCATGTAGATCGCGCTCACTGAAAATCGGTTCATTCTAAAACTTCTAATCCGTTTAAAAGTTGATTGAAAATCAATGGTCCAATATTCAATCAGAACTTATTTCTTCACCATTGATTTCTAATCAACAACTCTTAATAGAATTAGAAGTTATAAAATGACTGACAGATTTTTTATGAGGATGATCGACATGATGAAAAAACCATCAGAACTCAGCCTTTAAAATTTTGTATCTATGTAGACTGTACAAGGTTTGAAAATGTTCTCCATGTCAAAATAGCATTGCTCAATTAAAAAACATAACATGTTAACAAACAAACTAGACCAATCAATTCATTTGATCTCTTATCATAAATTGAAATGGCCACATCAGTAACTTGTTCTGGTTGATATATTACAATTACAACCAAGCTGCAAGGATCATTTTGAGTTAATATCTATCATCTCTAAAAATTTGTACACTCCATATAAATTACGGTAAACATGTACTGTGTATGCCTCACTAGAGAAAGCAGGGCCGGATCTGCGATTTTGGGAGCCTAAGGCGAACTCCTGAAATGGGGCCCATATTCTAATATTGAAAACAAAGTAACTACTCCAAATTTTTTTTTATTAAATTATGATAACATAAAACATTACAATTGGATCAACCACAATTAAGTTCTTCTACATTATCTAGATAAAAACCAATACTTGCAATTATTCCTCAAACACTCATAATAATGAAGAACCACCCACAAAAGCAGAGTAAATATAATCACCTGAAGATTATTCTTTTCGTATTTTTAACAGCAAAATGACAAATTAAACTAGCATACTCGAGCATCACTTACCTCAGGTCCTCAGTCGCTAAGAGCATCTCCAATGCAAAAGTCTTATAAGACAATGTCTTATCTACGTGGCATGTCTTATAAGACAATGTCTTATCTACGTGGCAACAAAATCTTCACAATAGACATTGTTGAAAAAAATGCATCTCCAATGCAAATGTCTTGGGATGACTTTTTAACTTATGTGGCACTTAATTTTTGAATGGGTCAAACTTATTTTGTTTAAAAAGAAACTAAAAGTTTTGGAGGGAAAATATATTGCTGATGTGGACCGTAAGACATTGTGAAGATGAATGTCTAGAAATAGACATTCTACTTCACAATGTCTAGAATAACTACCGCCACGTCATCATCACATCCTTTCTTCACATTAGCACTGGAGAAGATTTTTTAAAGAGAATGTCTATTTATCCTATTTGGCAGTCTTATTTTACCACATTCACATTAGCATTTGAGATGCTCTAAGATTCTAGTATTTACTTAATCAATCTTTCTTAAGAATTTAAATTTCTTGAATTAGTGTTATAAAAAAATCATAGAAAAGACATGGTTTGATCGAATATGAGATAAATAGGGTTTTTGGCTTTCTAGTGTTAGAGTTTTTTTATTCTCAAAGAAGAACACTTTTTGGTGAATGCGAAAAAAACAGTGGTAGTCTTAGTAAGTTGTTTGGTAGGTTATTTATTTAATTAGGGGTATTTTAACTTATAAAGTAGCTTTTATAGGTATTTCTAAAGAGACCGGTTCTATGGACATCGTTATCCATACCATCTTTGTGGGACCTACATGAAGATGACCCAAGAGCTGATTTTTTGTATAAATATTCTTCTCATCATGTAAAATATCCCTACCAAAAATCATCACTTAGATCATCTCTATGTAGGCCTACAAGAACCTTGTGAATATACTTTCTGTATAACGATATCCACGGATTTGGACTCATTTCCAAAAGTATAGTTTTTTAAAATTAGCAGCTAAGAAATTGGTTTATAAGTATATATATGTATAATTTTATGATAGAATATATATAACAAAATAGGGTACTTAGAAATTTGGGGGCTGTAGGCGATCGTCTGTTGGGGAAAATAGGGTCTAGATTAAATTGTGCAGCGGAAACAAATAACTATTTTCCCTTCACAAGATCACATGAGGATGCATAAATTAAAATAATAACTTGAAGATCAGATACATACCGTTTAAACGCTTGCATGTAATCCCAGATCTTCCTCCCACGTTCTGGATCAGTAGTCGAAAACCCGAAAAGATACAACAACTGTATTTCGGCCATAACTCTCTAATAGTTGATCCGATTCGCCTATATGATATATGCATTTTATAGAAAATCGAATTTTCTACAACTTTACGTGAAATAGAAAATCTCTAATTCTGCACCGAAGCGCCTCAAAACTCAATTTTAAATTCAGACGGGAATATACTACGAATTTTGGGTTTCTAAAACCATAAAGGTCATAACTTGAATTCTAAATCTGGGAGAGAGTTTTAAATACACAAGTTAGAGTAGGCTATCTTATTAACCCTATCTCTATTTATAGGGAAAGACTCTCTTCCCATATCTTTAGCTCCAAGTTAGGTCCATATGGGCCCCACTTACTTAAGCTTTTGATTTATTACTTTGAGGTCCATATATCTCATATAATTCTCAAATAATAAATCTAATTGCAGTTAAGTCCACTAAATAACTGCAACTGAATACTCTCAAGTAAATGAATATTATTCAGAAGCCCTTCATTCACTAATACCCGCAAATAGTCCCTCCACTTAACTGATATTCGTAATATACACCAAGGTAACATTAACTATTAATGTCAGCACCTTTTGGGTAATTACATCTTAGTCCTTGCCTGCCATATCAGACCATTATAATTATTCTAATAATCCAATAAACATTTTATAGGATCACTGCGCAGTCTAGAATAATTAATACTCTTGATTAGGCTCTCAAGGGAATATCATTTTGGTGTGGATTCCTTATTGACACAAAGTAATCCCACTAAGTGATTTCGACCACCCAACCTACCCAGAATATTGGATCACGTTTGCGTTGTCTGACCTCACTGTTTGGTAGATCAAAGTGAGTAGAAACCAACTTGTAGGGTATACTCTGCTCTCAGGATTTAGGACATTTGCAATCAGCAAGTTTTACAGAATCTTTTTATATGCTGACAATAATATAAAAAGTATTCTGTCTGACCTGTTCAGTGTATTCCTAATACACCAACACACTGACTTAGAGTCGCCACTCCGGTGATGGAGATACATCACCCTATAATATAGAAGTCTAGTGTGTTATAGTCTTATCAGATGAATTGTTCAGATTCATCACTGACTATGAACTATACAAGAATATGAGGAACCAGTAAATTACATCTCTCCATGTATGAACACTTCATACAAATAATTTACTTACAACATCATCTTGTGAACAACACTTAATCCATCATATGAATAAAGTAATAATATAATATCATGCTCATTAATAAATATAATTTATCAATGTTGTCAATTTAAATTATTTTAGGGCATAAACCCCAACAATCTCCCGCTTGCACTAAAAGAATTTAATGTCATACTAGCTTCTTATCTTATTAGAATAAGATTCGTATGTGATACTTGTTTCATCAGCATGAAACCTGCATCCGTAAGTATTCTCATAGTGAAGGAGAGAAGACTTGTGCAAAGCTCAACTCACCACCATTGGAAGATATCTTAAGATGGGAGAAGCTTTGACAAAGAGGGAGAGATATTATCTCTACCTTCATTAAATGCTCTAAACATTCTTCAAGGTATGTATTTAGTATTTTATAAGATTCCTTGACTTGTTTTGTGAGCATGTGCAGGAAACAGGTTGTTTTATACAATCCGTGTTTTAAGTTCTATTGAGTCATGTGTAAGAAAATACGAGTTGTAATGGGGAAGGTTCTTTATACTATTTTCTTATGTATGGCTTTGTCA
>MVGT01001061.1:63694-107470 GCA_002174775.1 Macleaya cordata | reverse complement strand
TTTATCTTTTAAAACACATTTTATGAAGAACAAACAGTGTGGGAAACACTCTTAGCAATCTAACCACCCATGGTACTTAGTGTTCTAAGTCACTTACCATCCTAGGATGTCTTGCGGTGGTGAGTTGAGTTTTTCGGAGCCTCTGTAGATTTCTTCTCTTTCAACCGAAGTGAACCGAGACTCACTAGACTCTAACTCAGAATTTACAAGAGATCATCTCGAGTTAATTTTTGACACGAAATTCGACAAACATAAAACATGGACCTTTCACTTACATTGTGTCCGAGGCCTTTTAGGTGAGCTCTCTGGGCTTACCTTAGAACAAAACCCTGTACACCGGGGGGTGGATAAAGCAGGTCTGGGCTCACCTAAGAACAAAACCTTGTACCCCAGGGGGGTGGATAAAGCAGGGACAATATTGGGCACACGTGTTAGCGGGCGTGACAATTATGGTATCAGAGCCGAGGACGACTCATCCTATGGGGTGGTGGAAGGAGGTATTAGTCCCACATCGCCTAGGAGAGTGTCCAGAGCCTGGGCTATGAGGTTACGAACTGTCTTACATTGTGTCCGAGGCCTTTTAAGTGAGCTCTCTGGGCTCGTACTAAGAACAAAACCCTGTACCCCGGGGGGTGGATAAAGCAGGGACAATATTGGGCACACATGTGAGCGGGGCATGACAATTATGGTATTAGAGCCGAGGACGGCTCATCTTATGGGGTGGTGGGAGGAGGTATTAGTCCCACATCGCCTAGGAGAGTTTCCAGAGCCTGGGCTATGAGGTTACGAACTGTCTTACATTGTGTCCGAGGCCTTTTAAGTGAGCTCTCTGGGCTCGTACTAAGAACAAAACCCTGTACCCCGGGGGGTGGATAAAGCAGGGACAATATTGGGCACACATGTGAGCGGGGCATGACAATTATGGTATTAGAGCCGAGGACGGCTCATCTTATGGGGTGGTGGGAGGAGGTATTAGTCCCACATCGCCTAGGAGAGTATCCAGAGCCTGGGCTATGAGGTTACGAACTATCTTACATTGTGTCTGAGCCCTTTTAGGTGAGCTCTCTGGGCTCAACTAAGAACAAAACCCTGTACCCCGGAGGGTGGATAAAGTAGGGACAATATTGGGCACACGTGTGAGCGGGGCATGACAGATTGCTCGCGCTTTCAACAAGAAGGTTCGCCCAAGGGACCTCAGAGAAGGAGATCTGGTACTTAAGGAGATCAGGCCAGTCTTACACACCGAATCGAGGGGCAAATTCAAACCGAACTGGGAGCGCCCGTATATCATCAAAAAGATCTTTTCAGGTATCGGAGTCCAACTTATAAATCTCGACGGGGTTGAGCATTAGAGACCCACAAATATTGATCAACTCAAGAGATACTACGCTTGAGAGAACTGCATAACTCCTAAACTAGGGCAAGTTAAGCCGACAGTGACTCAAAACTAGGGGCAATTCTTGGCCGAATTCAAAATCTTAGAAATGACCCTATGAAAGCTTATATCCACTAGAAAACACTTTCGAGCCTGGCCCCCTTTTCACATAAAAAATGACCACCCTCTCCCAAGAAAAATCTAAAAATATATATATATATATACACCCTTTAGTGTGTAAATAAATCCTACCCCAAACTAGGGGCACAAACAAACAAACAAACACAAAAAAAATATATATATATATATATATATATGGAACAATAAAGTTTTAAAATCCCCAAGTACATAAAGAAGAGGGTAAAAATAAAAAGATCCAAATGTCCAAATCTGAGCCTTTTACCATTTCTTTCTACCTTGACCTAAGCCACATTACAACCTAAAAGACCCTTAGGAGTTCTGTGAGCAACATGAGCCTTAGTAGAGGGGAAGGCAGTTCATCTCAAAAAAAAAATGTAATAAGAAAAATCAAGACTTGGAAAAATTTGATCGATATTTATGAGTTTCGAAGTACTACCTCCCAAAAAAGGAATGGACTGTAGACTGGCTACAAGTGAAAGGATAAGCATACGCTCAAAAGTGGCAATGTCAAAATATTTCTTAATCTCTGGACGAGCTAGAAATGATTCAACTAGATGAAGTGAAGTTTGTCAAGAAACGGCTAGAACAAGGAGATTCAACCTAAGAAAACTACGGCCTACTATCGTAAATGTAGTTATCCAAGTTTTCATCGCCGGCAGATAAATGGGTTAAACACTATTGTTGTTTTATAAAAAAAAATTAATTTCGTTTTCTCCAATTGAATTTCAAAACCATAAAAAAAAAATATTTTGTTTTTCAAAAAAAAAAAAAAGAACTGTTTTGTTTTCGAAAACCTTGTCTTGCGAGGAGTCTATGAGGACAAACCTAGGATACTAAAATTTTGCTATGCATGATTATAGTTAGGCATCTGAGACAAAATTCTCAAAAGACAAGCGAAATTCAATAACATAAATGAACTAGTCTTCATATATGCAGGAATTGAAGACAGGTACAGAAGAAGCGGGGATAATTTGTTTAGAGATATAAAAACTTACGATCGGCTAAACAAGTACTGGCAAAGAAGCCAGTCAGGTAGGGGGAACCTTTAAAGCAAGAACACTCCACTTGTCATCAAAGAAAGAAAATCAAGTCGCCAAAGGAAGCTGAATGGAGATTGAAGAAGTAAAAAATGAGTGGTACCCAGAGCAAAGGTCAAAAAAATCAAATAAAAAAAAATATATATATATATATCTTTAAAACAACTAGCAATTAGACACCAATGAAGTGTGTCCATTTCTCTGACCACTCTTTAGATGCCAGCAAAGCGCGTCTAAAAAGAAAACCAGGGACCCTTTGAATCATTAAGTACCAACGGAGCGTACTTAGTTGATAATTCCTAGATGCTAATGAATTGTATCTAGGGAATTGGAGAACTGTTTGGTTACTGAGTACTAACAGAGAGTACCCAGTAGGTGTACCCTCAAAGAAAGCTCGAAAGATACGCTTGGTTGGCACCAACAGAGTGTGTCAGACAAAAGCCGAGTGGGAGAAGACCTACATCCTCTTTGGTGCCCAGGACCGAGAAATTGGTATCCCAGCTTCGCCATTCAGTTGCAAGAACCTCTGGCAAAGTGGGGCAAACTGTAGACACCAAATTCCGCCCCCAAACGCCAAATCACCCAGAATGTAAAGTTTACTGTGAGTGTTCACATCCAAATTATATTCCTCAAGTACGTACAAACTGTGGAACAAATTTGATCTAAATCAATTAACATTCAATCTTAATTTGACCAAAATCTAAGATTTGGATGGAAACCAAGAAGAAAACCAGATTTGGACCAAATTTAGAACCAATTCAAAGAACCACTTATTTTAGTAATAAAATAATAAAAATAAAAAATAAAAATAATAAACTTACGGTTGTTATCAAACTTTATATATATATATAATAAAGATATTATATAAAGTAAAGTAAAAATATAATATATAATAAAGTTAAATTAAAGTAAAGTAAAGTTATAATTATTATATAAAGTAAAGTAAAATTTTATTTATAAAAGTAAAGTTTATTTTTTTTTAAAAAAAAAAGAAAAAAGGTAAAGTTTGTTTAAAAAAAGTAAAGTTTTAAAAAAAAAATCGTAAGACTTTTGTTTTAAAAATAAACTAAAAAGTTTAAATATAAAAAAAAAAGAATAAAAGAGACAACGCATCACGCGTTGTCTCTCTTATCCCTCTCTCTCTTCTTTCTCTCTCTACTCGGTCTGTCTTTTCTCTTATTTCTCTGTCTCTCTTCTCTTTTCTCTCTTCTGTCTCTATCTCTCTTCACCTCTCATTCTCGTTCTTCTCTTTCAGGTCAAGATCGACGGCAACAATAGCAGTCCACATTTTTGTCCAAGAAATTTTGGTAGGTAGGCGCCTACACGATTTGTAGCCTGTTTTTGTTGATAATTAAAGCCTTAATTTGTAGTAAAAATGTGTATAAATAAGTGTTTGCAGTCTATTATAAAAGATGAGAAGATTTAGAGAAGAATTTGAGAGAAAAAAAGAACCAGAGGAAAAGATAGATAATTTAGAGAAGAATTTGAGGGAGGAGAAATAAATCACTGTAAATTTTATTTGTGGAAGTTTAAATTGATGTGAAGGTTGGGATTTCTTATCTAATTCTAATCTTTCCATAGGATTCTATTTTTAGAAGATTGGTGAATTTAATTTTTTTATTTCAGTCTCTTGGATTTGATTTGTTATAAATTTTGTATTGAATGCATTAATGAGATGGTCATTCAATTTCTCTGAATTGATATATGATCTGTTACGCTTATTAATGTCATGAACGGCTATGATTCGATCTCATATGATCAACACATTTTTTCTAATATTCTCATGAATATAAAATATGAGAATGATGGATGTATCATCATGATGATGTATGATGAGTGATGGATGTATTTGAAAATAAAAGAATGATGGATGTATGGTAAACATCATCATGAAATGGCATGAAGATGGTGATATATGCACCAACGGTTGAATTACTTTTAATTCAGGAAATTATTTGTTGTATATGTGTGTACAAATCTTGGTGTGCCATGATACAAATCTAGGGTTAGAGTTTCACTTGTGTAGAGATTTATCACTTGACTTTTTTACCCTTAAAAATTAAATAAACCACCAAATAAGACTTAATTAAGTGTTAGGCTTATTAACCCATCCATTGGGCTTACGGGCCCATTCCATTTTGAGTTTCTTAAGCCCATTATACACTTAATTAAGTGTTAGGCTAATTAACCCATTCATTGGGCTTACGGGCCCATTCTATTTTGAGTCTTGAGCCCATTATACAATTAATTAAGTGTTAGGCTAATTAACCCATCCATTGGGCTTACGACGCATTATTTTTTAAGTTTCTTAAGCCCATTATACACTTAGTTAAGTGTTAGGGTCATTTTGTGGGTTATAAACTCATCTCCTCATGAGTTCCTCTACCCACTTCATCTTTTGGGCCCCTAAATAAACATACCTTTGTCTTGGCCCACTCCATTCCCTTTGGTTTTGCAAACGTCACACCTAATAAATAAAAATAGGTTAATCTTTCCTATAATTAGATGGATCCAAGGTTAGGATTTGTTTGTTTCTAGTATAGGATTGCATTAGAAACTAAGGTTGTGTGTTAATTTCGGAGTTAAGTTAGGAATATGCCCAAAATGATCAAGGAAGACCACCAATGACCGGCTTTTAAAAGGGTATTCGTGCTTGCGCTGCCACATAGGTCAATGGTCATGCTTCCTTGATTAGTTGAGTATCTTCTTAAAATGATTCTAATTTTATAATAATTAATTTTTTTCAAACAAAGAAAAAAAAGAACAAAATTTTCTATTAATCAAGGCATTTACATTAAAATTTGGATCATGTTTAATGCTAGGGATTAGAAATTCTTAACAGATTAGAATTTCTAGATCTTCCCTAAAGCATATTACACATGTTTTGCAAAGAAAAAGTATTATGATGTTACGTACATAACGGATTTGTATGTCTCACCATGAAAACCCCTTTGGGTCACGTGCATAACAGATTTGCATGTGTCATCTGTTTTCAAAATTGGAAATGATATATGTTACGTGTATAATAGTACAAGCCAAAGAAAGACTTGTACAATATGGATGCCGACACGTGACAAATGGAGTTCACGTGTAAGTTTCGGCACGTGTGTAATAATGAAGTTCACACACAAATCCATGATTATTCTGCACGTATCAAGGAAGTCTACGTGCATTTTCTCAAAGTCTGTGGTAATGGATTCCACGGTCTTTATACGGTCGTAAATGGCAATGAGGTCCATTTACACGTATCGTCCTAGGTGACAACGGAGTCCACCTAAGATTTTATTTGTTCATAGGGTGTCAACGGAGCACACCTCATGAGCTTTTGAACGTGATAACAGAGTTCACGTGTCAATTTACCTGGTCACATACATAACGGATTTGCATGTGGCACTGTATATATTTACTTTTCCCCCCAAAACCTCAGTTGCATGAAACATAGGATTAAAAGGGGGCCATACTCACTTTTTCCTGTACATATTATTTGCTAGTGTAATTTAATTAATTTTGATCACAAGATTCCATCCAAATACCCTTAGTCATGAAATAGAGGTCGATTTTATAATCGGACGGTTGTCGGGTGCCTAACACCTTCCCGACCCGTACCAGGATTCCGTTACTAAGAATACCTCTACGCAGACCAGACTAGTTGGAAGATCGTCAAGTTTTCTATCAAAGCAAAGTAATTTTCTAAAATCGGGTCCTGATTCCTAGATTAATCAAGTGGCGACTCCATAAGTACATTAGACGATTCAATCCTCCAGTTAGGAATACGAGAAACCATTTTTTCTTCGGTCGCTCGCTGTCGAAGGCTAAACTTATTTTTGTGGATCCTACGCCATCCTTGCTGGTATTGATCCCGAGCGTGCCTGACATGCATATGGCCTTTGCCCAGCAGGTATCGATACCAGTTGAGGGCGGTATCGATACCCAAGGCGCCTGTCCATTTTTTTTTATTTTTGTTCAGCGGTATCGATACTACCCTGATGGGTATCGATATCTAAGTCGCCTGTTCATTTTTTGTTGAGCGATATCGATACCACTCTGTAAGGTATCGATACCCCCTATTTTCAGCGACAATTTCGCCTAAATTTTTGTGCGATTTAAGCCAAATATATATGTGGTTATTGATTCCATCTTCCTTTCTTATGCATATTCTAGGTTTTCAAAAGAGAGAGTTCTTCAAGAAAGGGAAACCAGCCCTACTTTCTTCACCATGATTTGGGCGTTCTCCGTCGATCCTTTCGTATCTTGTTCGTGGTTAAGCGATCTAGGGTAAGTTCTTGTATTCTTGATTGATTCCACTCATCTTATAGAACTTTTGCCCTAGTTTTCTCTTTGTTTTCCTTCCTTGTGTTTGTGGTTTGCATTCTCAATCTTATTTCCTTGGTTGGAAGTGTGATTTTGCACATTTCTCTTGTGATTTCCTCTGTATACTCTTGATCTCTTGCATTCTAGTTCTATTTTGAGATCTCCCATGGCTGGTGGGCACAAGAGAAAGGCTCCAAGAATCCCACCTCTTCCGCCAACCCTCGAGGGAAGGGTGTGGCACGACAATGGTCCCCTACGGTTTGTCCGAAAATCGGAGAAAAATTCTTCTCCGAAAATTACTTGCAGCGCTATAACAAAGCGTTTTCCAAAAGCTCACTTATTATTGAACATAAAGTTAAATACAATCAGTTCGGATTAACTATTATTCGTGAGACTTTGCATACTTTTCATGCTCTCAACCTTTTAGATGGGTCGGGTACTGCCTATCCCCAGCTTGGACGCTTATTCTATGCAAATATGCATGATGCCAATATCGGAGATCTTTTGTTTAAAACCTATGTCTTAGGTAAAGTGATCACCATTACTCCTGAGGTGATTTATGTGATTTGCTTAATGCCTCTGATTGATGATCCTATTGTGTTTCCCCCTCCGAGCAATCGTGAAGAACCGGTTGTTCCGTCTCTTGATGATATCTCTCTTGCTCTTTTGGGTGTTGTTCACCCGTGGACCCCCAACAAGAGATTCCTTCTTAGTTATGTTAGGTTTAATTGGCGTCTTCTTGCTATTGTTTTTGCCTACAACTTGTATCCCATAGGCGGCAACAAGAGTCACATCACTCAACTCATGGGGGAGTTCATGTATCCCATGATCAAGCACTCAAAGTTCGACTTTGCTCACTTTATTATACGTTAAATGATCATACTTTTGGAAGACAAAGGTACTTGGTCACTCATTTTTTCCAAGCTAATTGGTCGTATTCTTGCTCACTTTGAGTTGGAGATTCCTGCCTCTGAACCGATTCAGAAGGCAAAACACGATATTGATGAGTCTACCATGAGTAAGAGTCGCTCTCATCTTGACCCGAGTGCTCCTGCTCCTGCACCTGCACCTGCCCCTGCTCCTTCCAAGTTCCTCCTCTGCCCAATGATCCTGAAGCTATTCGTTGTGCATGGGAAAGAAGGGTTATGCACATCCTTCTTCAGCTGAGAGAAAGCAACCTAAACACCCATCAGTGCAATGCAGACATGCATTAGGTTTTGGGCCAGATGATCCCTATTGTGAACCACTATGCAGCGGCTCACAATCTTCCACTTGTCGATCCTCCAGTCGATGCCTTCGCTCGTGTTGATGACGAGGGTGATGATGATGAGTAGACTAGGATTTTTAGGATATTTGCTGAACTTCTTTGCTTTCAGTTCATTAAACTTCTATTGATCTAGTTTGTTTTGTTATACTCTTTTGATACTCATACTTTGTGCCTTCATTCACAGATGATGTTTTATCTTGACTTTTATTGTCTATTCGAATGAATGAATGCATGATGTTGTTTTTGTTGAATGCCTCAAGTTTCTGCACATTTTGTTATATTCACAGTCTTGTGGCATTGTGGACCTCCATCTTGCTCGTCCCCATTGTTTCTCCTCAACCTTTGTCGATTCATTTCAAAAATGGGGAGAAAAGTTTACGGGGGAGTTGCATGAGATTGAGGGAGTGGTGATTCTCAAATGGCATTTGTTATTTGAGTTATATATTTTGATGCCTTGATGAATCTTGTGTGATTTTGTAGAGGTTCCCCTGTGTTGGATTAATCTTAGTTTGGGAATGGTTTGCAATTTTATCAAGTCCATTGTAAGAGAACTCAGGTTGTAGTATCTATTTTTGAATTTTCTCTTGTATGGAGTTTTTATCATGAAATTGACAAATGGGGGAGATTGAAAGGTCCCTTAGGTTTCTCAATGTTTATGAGAGTAAAGTAAACTCAGTTGAAGTCTGTGTTAAGTCAGTATTAGAGTGTTCCCTCCGTGCAAAACTCACACAACATCGTGAAACGAAGCAAAAAGCACTCCATCGGACTATGTCTCTCTACCGGAAATCTCCGAGTATCGGTAAGTGACCTATCGTATACCATAGGTGGTTAGAATTGCATTAGGACTTAGTGGCATTAGCTAGGATGCATGTGGACAACCTAGAATGGTCTGAAGAATCATGTATGCATGTATCCAGGCTGGTATCGATACCCCTTAGAGGAAGTATTGATACTGACCTAGCCTGTGACATCAGGCTAGGCTGGTATCGATACTGCCTCAGGCCATAATTTTTAGAAAATAAATGCCTTGACCTACTTTGCTTTCAGCAAGCTTTGTCAGAGTTTTCTTGAATTTGTCATAGTTTTCTTTTCTTATTTGATTCTTCTTTCCCTGAATCTATCAGAGTTTTCTTTCCAGATTTGGTGTTTGTAGTAGAGATCACTGTTTTTTAAGAAACATTTATTATCGAGGTCTATTTTTAAAGTAGACTTGGAAACCTATCATTTCCAAAGTTTTTTGAGGTGAAACTTGGAAACCTTTTAATTCTAAGGGTTTTTTAAGGTGAAACCTGGAAACCTTTCAATGCTGAGGTTTTTTAAGCTTAAACCCGGAAACCTTTTAATTCCGAGGTTTTTTTTTCTTAAGGTTAAACCCGGAAATCTTTCAATTCCGAGGTTTTTTAAGGTGAAACCTAGAGACCTTTCCATTCCGAGTTTTTTTTTTTAAGGTGAAACCTGGAAACCTTTCAGTGCCTTATAGTTAGTAGAGATCTCTTTTTGTTTTGCATACTTTAGATACCTAAAAACTGTTTTTTTGTTTGGTTTTATCTTTGAAAGATAAAAAGAATTCTATCTTATAGCATGTAAAAGATTTCAAAAACAAATGTGAAATCTAATATACAAAATTTGAAGTAATTGAGTTTCAGAAACTTACCTTCAGAAACTTCAAAAATTGAAGTCTAATATGCAAGTGTAGAAACTTACCTTCAGAAACTACTGTATTTGTTTAAAAGCTTACCTTCGGAAACTTGTGAGTTTCAAGTCGATGTTGACAACGAATGAGCCAAAGAAAGGATCGATGCAGATAGAGTCGATGAAGATAAGTTCGATGCAGATCAAGTTGATGAAATTAGGGTCGATGTAGATCAAATCGATGAAGATAGGTTCGATGCAGATCAAGTCGATGAAGATAGGTTCGATGCAGATCAAGTCGATGAAGATGAAGGAGATAAAAGAAACCTGTCAACCAACGAGCTTGGACTATTGTTGTTCAAAGATCTGAATGACCTTCTTGTATGGAAGTTTTCTAGTACTAAACCAAATTGTCTTCGTAATTCTGAAGACGAAGCTACTGATTCATAAACCTATGGATATGGCTACTTTGTGAGAAATTTATCATCCACATGATATAAAGTATTAACAAAATGCAAATATCAATATATCTACATTTGAAATTAAAAGTTTTTGTAAAATAACATTGATCTGCATATCAATTCTCAGAGATTGATATGTTATTCTACTAAATAGTAATGGTTTCCGAAACCATAACTCTTTCAAGATTGCCTTTATACAAAGTTCTAAAGTTCACTATAAAAGATTAGTGAAGACCATTAACATGTATTAAATCTAGATCGAGACATTTTTGGATCTAAATTATATAACAAATTGAAGATATAGATCGATTATCCTGGTTCTAAATTAGTAATTTTAGGTTTAGAAATTTGACCTGCAGCTTTGGTCGACTTTCTTCAACCAGTGTTCTGTTTTTCCGGCGATTTTGTCGTTGGTCTCCATTAATTCCGGTGAGCTGTAACTAAATTTTAATCTGCTCAGTCCGTGTTGCAGATTGAAGAACCAGATTTCCTTTTTGAGATTGAAACGGAAATTAGAATATACTGCAATTGACAAAGAATTCGATCTACTTATTTCTATAGTTTGATCAGACCGATCAAAACTATTGATTAAATTTTTTTTCTTAGGGTTTAATGGTAAAACAGGAGAGAGATTTAAAGTCGATCGTATCTCCTTAAAGCTTCTGCCCTAAATCTTATCAAGATCTGAAATTGTAATTATACCTAATTCTTCAGAAATTTAAATCAAAAAGGTAATTTACTTATCTGATCTTCGATTTAGGTGTTGTCCAACTCGATGAAGTTTTTCCGAACCTGATCTGGTCTTACCGTTGCACAAACAGGCGATGATCTGTGGTTGTGTGTTTGTTGCAGAAATGCGTCTTCGATTCTTATTTGACCAAGAATCTCAGATGACGAGAGAAATCGACTGATCAAATCCGAGCAGAAAATAAAGCTTTTGATGTTGATTGGGCTGTTAACCAGCTGAGTTTTTTAGTTTTTCAGGCGACTTTTCCGCTGAACACCAAGAATTTCTTAAAACAGGATTATTAATTTTGCAAACGAGAGCAATTTTGAAGTCTGATTTTCTCTTTTGTTCCCAGCGACCTGTAAGTCTGCTCTGTAGATCTGAAGTACGATCTACTCGTTCTTCTCTATTTTCTCTGCCTTTGTCCTTTAAGAAAATCTTTGTTTTCCAATTGTTCTTTTCTGGTTTTTCCGATGAGCACATCGGTATTTTTCTATGAACTCCGATGAGTTCATTCTCTTCTCTCTTTTTTAATTGGTTCGGTCTTTAGCTATATTGTTGAGATCTTCCTTAGGTTTGAGTGATCATGAAGGAAGAAAACAATTTTCTAAGATTTAATCCGGCAATGAAATCCAGTTGTCCAAGGTACAGCTTACCGGAGAAGAGATTTGTGCAACCGGAATCTCTTCGAACTTACAGTTTTTTTTTTTGGAGAGAATTCATCGTAAATTTTCAGCCTACACCGTTTGTGAGCTTAGATAAAATTTTGTTCGGAGAGAAACGTTAGTTTCATCATCATCTGACAAAACGATTTAAACTCCTTGATTTTCTTAGATCGAAATCATTTTCCGACGAGGAATCTCCGATCGAAGCTAGTCTGTTGATGAAGATAATCTCCCGTCGTCTTCTATCTTTTGATTCATCAAATTTTTGTTTTCTGCTCTTAAAGATTTCTCTCTTAAAAAGCTTTCTAGAGAGAGACTTTGTAGATTTTTTTTAGTAAAGAGTTTTTGTCCTGCTTTTTCATGAAAAAAGTTTCAGAGAAAGATTTTTAAAGAAACCTCACCATTAGATCGATTTCGATCGACGGTTGATGAAATCTTCACAATTTTAATCCGAGTGAACAAGATTCTGCTGTGCCATTTCTTAGCTTGATTTGTGAAAATTTCAGAAAATTTTTTTTCTTGCTTTTCTATCTAGAAAACACAGAAGAGTATTGAAATTTCTAGAAAGAGAAAATAAGGGCCCGTTTGGTTTGTGATTCAAAAACTAGTTTTTGAAAATAAAAAATAATTAGAATTTAGGATTGTATTATTTGAATTTTTAAAATTTTAATAAGTGTTTGGTATCAAATTTCAAAACTGTTTTCAAAATTTAAAAATTTTAAAAACCTGTTTGGTATAGAATTTCAAAACAATTTTCAAATTTAAAAAACTTTGGACATGTTGGTTTGAATATTTTTTAATATATATTTTGTGTTAATATTTCATAGTCCTTGTAACAGTTGAGTACCTAATTGAGTTTTAGACCTTAATTATTACACAAAAATCTCTCTATTTCATTAATCAATTAATCAATGTACTTTTATATTTAGTTGTATTTTTACATAAGCAAACAATAATTACAAAATTATGAGCAGAGAAATACTTGAGTTTTGAGCTACCAAACAATAATTTAGTTGTGGCATTTCAACAAACAGTTAAGAGGCAACAATGAATGTGTATCATCTATTACATTCAACAACAAATTACAAATATTTTTAACCAAAAGAAATAAAAAAACACAACATTAACAAATCACAGACATGTATCATAATCAAACAATAAAATTACACCAAGATCATTGTCACCGGTAGATTACAATCGAACATATTACACAAGAAAGATATATATATATATAGAGAGAGAGAGAGAACAGAAAAACACTTGAGTTTTGAGCTTCGATTTGTTGAAGACTCGACAATGATGCCTCAAATTGAAACCTAGAAATGCATAAAGAGATATCTTGCAGAGCTTCATTGGTGTTTCTGAGAAGTTTTTTTACTCAAAATGAAACCTAGAAATGCAGTGAGACCTTGCAGAGCTCCAATGAAGTTTTTTGAGGAGCTTTTCTCGAGTATCTCGAGTCTCGACTTGCCTGACTCGATGAAGAATAAGAATTCGCGATTTCAATTTATAAAAACAAAACAGATAAAACGATAAATAATCGTTTTCTAATTTAGCACTGTTTTAAAACCTGTTTTATAAAACTCGTTTTGAAAAATAAACCCACCAAACAGGATTTTATTAAAATTTTGTATTTATTGTTTTTTAAAACAGAAAACTGTTTTACAATCACAAACCAAACAGGCTCTTACTTAGCTTGATTTCGTCGAGATCAAGCTTGCTTTTTTTTGGCAATCTTTGACGATTGTGTCTTGTTAGCTCAGAGAGAATTACGAACGGTGCCAAAATGAAGGAGACAAATTTAGTTTGATCCTTCATTCAAAGAGTTTAGAGAGAGAGAGTGGTTCCTTAGATAGAAAACCAAGAGGTTTCTAGAGAGAAAACCTAGTGGACACTAGACGGAGAAAGTAAAAGACTTTAGAGAGAAAAAGTGAGAGAGGTTTCTCTGCTCTAGAAGTTGTGTCCCTATTCGAGAGATTGGCTCCTCAATTTATAGACTTGCCAAGTTTAGAAGTCAAGTTCCTAGCCAATCAGCAATGAACACCTGTCTTTCACTTTATAAGTGTATGACAGTTGTTTATAAGTGCTTGACAGCTGTAAGTGCTAGACAGCTGTTTGTTTACTTCTTTATGTCAGGTTACCTTTTGGAAACCTCTTTTCTTTAGTGAGAAAGCTCTTTTCTCTAGCGGAATGCTCAATCTGAAAAGGTGCTCCTACAGTTTCTGAGTTGGAGACGCACATACCATTGAAGGGGCGATTCTTGAATTCGAGTCGTGGAAAAAGACTGGTCGAGTTTGCATGAGGGATTCGTGTTGTCGATGTGAACAGTTGTAAGATTTTTCACAACTCTTAGTGGTAATTTCTGGACTAGGTCCTGGGGTTTTTTCCGTTAGGTTTTTCCCCGTCAACAAAAATCATTTGTGTTGAATGTTTATATGTGAATGATTTTTCTACAAGATTGAAATATTTGATTCTCTTTTAGTTCTGCATTCAAGAATCATATAAGTCAATACTTGTTTGTTTCATTTCTACTTATTATGAATTCATTGTGAATTAAATGTTAAATTGGTAGATATTGATCCCCCTTCTATATACACCTAGATTAGTGTTTAGTGTTGTGACCTAAACCTAGGAGTAGGTGATATTTCAACTTCTAAACTATTTAGAAGATTATTAGCATAATAATGTTTGTAGTGCAGTTGATGATTAAGGACTAAGATGCGATTTCCTAATATGGTGCTGACAAGTAATTGTTACCATACCAGGGGTTATTATGAATATCAGTTCTAGTGGAGGGATTATTTACGGATAAAATAGTGTGGAATGGTTTACTTTTAATAACCAATTTTATTGGAGGGTTCAGTTACAAGTTATTGTTGGACCAACTTGTAATTATTATTTTATTTTTAAGATATAAGAGATTTATAAAGATTTAAAAAATAAAATAATTAGCTAGTAATTAAGTGGGCCCATTTAGAAGTGGAAAATAAGTGAGGTGGGTCTCCCTTATATATAAGGGAAAAACGTTTTTCACGAGACCACCCTTATGAAAAACGTGGCCTCCCATCTCTATATCTCTCCTCATTCTAGTTATCTTTATTTTGTGAAAAGAAACTCTAGCCTCCATCAAGTTTCAATATAAGTTAGGGTTTAAGTTTTATAGCAAAGGAAGAGAAGAAAATGAGATTAGGTCCTGTAGATTGAGGCGTAGGACCGAAATCTTCGATACGGTACTGAGATCAACCAAGTTCACACATCAAAGGTAACCTTTCAACCAACCTGCTTAGATCCCTACAACTATTAAGTGATCATAGATTAATTTTTTAAAAAACTAATTTCTGCTGCATTTAGAAAACTCTGATTTCCAATAGTTAGGATGTTACAAAAATCAGTTCAAACTAAAATCACACGATTTGGAGTTAAAACAGGAACGTTATGAAAATTTTAGTATAGGCGCAGTAAAATCCGAGAATCCAAATTCGAGAAGAACAACTCAAACTCAACTAAAACGTCAGCAACTCGACATAACACATGCAATACACCGACTAAAACCATCCTTAACTAATTTTTTTAAGGAAAACCTCAACCATTTATGGATTTACACCACTAGATCAAAATAAAAAGTTATGGTTATATCTATTACATCAAAGCAGATGGATTCACCTGAAAAAACTACTCAGAAACTTTAGTTGTAACATTCAAGCCGCTTCCCTACACTAGATTTTGCTTTCCATCATATCAAAGCCCCCAATTTAAATCCCTCAAAATAACTAAATTAAGTTATAAGTTGATAAAATCTTGCCTTAGATCGTTAGCAACTTGGAGATTCCCTTCTACCTTGATTTTAGGCTTTTATCTCAATCAATCTACAAAAGCTATGGATTTAATATCAATAACTTCAAAACTTTATGAAACAATCATCAAACTTATGAATTCGATTCCTCCTTAACTTAATAAACTTGATTCTTCTTCAAGATTGAACCCAAAAGATCTCCAAAACTTAGTGTAACACCCTGACCCTGGATTCCAATGGTCCGACCCACTTTTCGAGTCAAATCCACGACCCAGGCCTCAGAACGTTACTAGGGGTGAAAGGAGTTACCAAATACTTAGTTGAATACTATGTAAAACCTTTAGTTCTCTGAGTTTAGTCTCTATTAATCACTTTATTTGAGTTAAACACTTAAGTCTTCAAACCTAATGGTTAAGGACAAATTTATTTGAAATAGTTGTTGTCAGTGTTATTATGTCAGTGGCGAAGATTAGGCCATTAATCCCTAAACAAAATTTAGAATGCTATCAGGTCAGGTTCTCTGGAAACTAGACAAATAGACCTAAAACCTCTATGTTTTGACCCAAAGCTAGTTCTCTAAGGTTTTACACAAAAACTACGTTCAACTCAGGCTATTGTAGGAATTCTGGATTTTCCAACAACAATGGTCCAACTTAAGATATATGGAAGATCATCATCCTAAGTTCGGAATGTTATGAAATTTTTTAAGATTACTCATCAAGATCTAGTTTACAACATCACAGAAGATATAACATCCGTTTAACACATGCATCATACTGAAAACATTAAATCAAACTACCATACCATTCATTTTAAATCAAGTAACTTTGTCATCATATAATATTACCATTCAAAACTAGCTAGCTAATCATAGTAAAATCATTGTCATCATAATAAAAACAAAAGAAACAAAACTAAACCAAGTAAAACAAACCCATATCCCATGTGTTTTAATACTATTCTTCATTCATCTCAAGTTAGAACGTACTTCTAGTTCTTCTGTTTCTTCTCAAGTTCTCTAGTGAAACTTCTTGTTCTTCTCCTTGTTCCTGTAAGGGGGTAAAAACGTAGGGTGAACAAAGCTCACTAGGTACAACCAAAATATAAGTTAATGACTAACACCTTTTCGAAAAATCGATAAGCCTTTTTGCCACAAAATCCATCCAAACAATGCCTTTTGAAAATTCTCTTTTTCTTTGAAACACCTCACACACTCTTCTTTTCAAAACTAATCAACCACTTAGGGTTGTTTACTCAAAACACTCTTTTTGAAAACAGACTATTGTTAGCCACAGGAAATATGTTTATATTTTTAAATCAACAATTCTCAACCATAATGGTAATTAAGGTGCGATTGTATATAGAAATATATGACTTTCTACCTTTATTATTATTAATGTTCCGCTTCCTTCGTTAGGGTTTTTCTGGAAACCAACCACCATCTACTCTGGATGGATCTGGATATAAACCTCTCTTGTGGAGATGCCCCTCAAGGTGGGGTCATTTTGGCTAAACACAACATCACTTTCTCAATACCACATTCACAACATCACAATTGATGAAATTATATTTTATTGAATCATGTTAAACTTCTCTTATGGAGTGCATAACATACCTCTCTTTCAGAGCACTTGATACCTTTCTTTGGTATCACTAAATCAAGGTTACTGAGGTATACTACACCTCAACCTAAGGTTTACTTTTTAAACCTCTCATCTTACCTCTTTAAGTTCCGATAATTTTTAAACATAGTCACTCATGATCACACAACCCAAAAATAATACTTTTTTATGCATGAAAAACCTTGTTGAAAAGCAACATATGGTTTTATAAAGAAAACATCTTTTTGAAAAATATAAATTTATAAAACAATCGAGAAAACGGAGAATTTTGAAAAACAAGTTTTAGAATAGTGGTCCTCCCTACCTTTTTCGCTTAGATTTCACGAGGCTTTGACTTGATTCTTCCTTCTCTTCCTTTAACTTTGAAAACTCCAAGCTTTCTTCAAACTTAAATGGGTTTACTCTTCTTCAAATTTGGGTTTGAAGAAGAGGAAGTGAGAGAGAGAGAGAGAGAGAGAGAGAGAGAGAGAGAAATCGGCTAGGCTAGGGGGTTTTCTTCTTCTTCTTTTTCTTTTTTTTTTGAAGTTGAAGTTAAGAGATTAGCTTTAGGAGTGGGGAGTTCGACCAGGCCCTATTTATAGGGTTCGACCTCCCCAATCCTACCTCTAAAAGGGTTCTAAAAACCTATCCTAATCCTATCCCTAATCTAAATCTATCTCTAACTCTTATTTATTTTATTTATCTTTAAACTAACTAATTTAATTCCTCTCTTATATGGCCAATTTTTACACTAGAAATATTAGGTTTTTATTAATTTTAGATGGCTAAGATTAATTCTCCAAACCATCCAATGGTTCACATTCAATACTATAATTTTTAGTTAATTAAAGAAACCTAAGTGTTTTAGGTTTTGAAAACTATTTTAATGGCTAAGATTTAGTAACTTTTAGATAACTTTATTCTAATGGTCTAGATTCATTCCTTGTTCACTAAGGTTTAGGATTTATCTTTAATTTTAGTAGCTATACTAACAATTATCCAAATTAGTAATTATCCTCTTTTTAGAAACTTACTAAAATTAATATTTATCTTAATTAGGAATTCTAAAGTTTTAGGAAATTTAATTCTTACTAATTAGGTGGCGCACAAGGCAGCTACTTGTGCCCACATTTTTGACATGTGGGACCCACCCCTTGGTCACCCCATATCTATAGTTTCCTAATTCCACTCAACCACCTCTTCTTATTTCATTTCTGGTTTTATTTCTAACTACATTTCGTTTCATTTTCATTTCATTTCTCCAGTTTTCCAAACCGAAAGTTCATTTCTAAGGCTTTAGGGTTCATTTCTAAAGGATAATCCCTAATCTCTCTCTCAAAGAGATTTTGATTGTGTAACGACCCATTTACAAAGCCCAGGACCCATTGGTCATGGAGATCCAAATCCAGATGTCTCAACTTAACCCAAGGATTCAGTGTGGTTCAAATAAGGTTAAGTCTAGAAAAGATTAAAATACCGGGGCCTTTTTTTTAAAAACGAAATGAACAACGGTCCAGATAATAATTGTAAAATCTACCTAGACTTTATTTTAAATTTCAAATTGTACAAGCCTTAGCTTAAAACGACCATAAAGATATAAGGTTTATATCTATATTTTTGAAACATTTTTCTTGCACAACATTCCACAAAATAACGAGAAAACTAAAAACTATTTTCATCAGGTAGATTTGACTCTGTTTAGTCTAAAAATCCTAAAGGACTCATTTGAACTCCAAATCAAATTCCATTTAGTGTTCTGGAAAATAGACGGAATTATCTAAACCTTTTGTGTTCGGACCCTGGACCGATTCTTAATTGTTCAGTTTAGAAACTGACATGAACAAGGGTGTTCTGTTTAGGGTCGCACACTTCCAACACACTTAACTCAGATTTAAAAATTTGAAAACCTAACTTCCGGATTCCAAAATTCATGAAATTTAATCTACAGAGGCCCCTATCTCTTATGAAAGTTTTAAGACCATCCAAAAACAATTCCTATTTTTAAACCAGAAGAAACGCCTATTTAACTCAGACATATTTAGATAAACTATGATTCATCACATAAAATCTACTAATTTAAATCATCCATACATGACGACATAATTAAATCCAATCAAAACATATAAGAAATAATCCCTATCCCAATGATAGTTTGATTTATTTAGTGTCCACTCTAGCGAGAGATTACCTACTCAGGATCTCTTCTCGAACTGCGACATCCTCCCTACTCGCGAATCTACTCCCCAGCGATGCCCTGCGTCTCTGTGGGGACAAAGGATTCGTGGGGTGAGCTAAGCCCAGTAGGAGGTTTTCAAATAATATATATAAAATCAATTATTTAAATAAAATAATTGAATAAAAACTAACAACTAATAAACAACAAAATGCCCCGCTTCCCTTACCCGAAGCATGGCTTAGTATAAGGTTTTTGTCACAGCACACTAACGTACGTGTTGCTGTGACAAAAATCAACAAATAGCAATACCTTTGACAAAAAACGTTGCTGGTTAGATCCCCAGAAACGTGGCTATTCGCATCCAGAAGCTGGCACATGCATAGCAAAAGCGTGGCTGATTCCCACACGAAACACGTTTTTTTTTTCACAAGTCACAACAGCAGCATAATATGATATAAATATGCATCATAAACAGTACATAAATAAATATTTTTTATTTATGTTTTCGGTTACCAGAACCTGAAGTTATCAGAACTGCCTTCCGTGGGAATCCACATTTTGTTGTCGGTTATCTGAGCCCGACTATCAGAGCTATATATATATATTTTTTAATATATATGATTTAAAATCAGTTTAAATCAATAACAATATCATCATAATGATATAAACAGAATTAAATACCTTTAACAGTAAACAGACCAGGATTCCAGATCCCTTTTTGAACCGATTTATCTTCCATCGGATCTATTTTTTAATAAAAACACAGCATAACATGAACAACATCATGATAAACAGAAAAGAACCAGAAAGGTTCGAACCCCCTACCTGAAACGCTTCCTAAAACTGTTGAAATCCCCCGGTTGACGTAGAAAATCAGCCCTTTTTCTTGTTCAGTTGACATATCTAGGTTAGAGGCTTGTTTTAATGGAATTTTTGCACAATTTTAATAGTGGAAAAGAAGGGTTTTAAAGGGTATGAGGTGCTGGTCGGCCTCTTCTTCTTCCTCTTCTTTCTTTTCTCTTCTCTTTGTTTTTTCTCTCGATTGTAAGGTGGGGACGGCTAGGTTTTTTTTTTTGGATAGACATCTAGAGAGAAAAGAGAGAAAGATCGTAGGTCCAAGAGAGGAAGAAAAATCGTGTGTGAGATAGAGATATTTTAGAGAGAGAGAGATCGTGTATGATTTCTAAAGGGAAGATTTCATAAGTTTTTTTTTTGAATGTCTAACTAATTTTAGAACCAAAACAACTCTTTTTTTTTCCACATTTTTGGAGTGGGAGAATTATTCTCTCCAAGGCTCCCACGACTCCCACATCAGATGGGATCTAAATCACATCCAAACAAATCTCTTGGATATGTTTCATACTTTCTAAAATTCAAAACCTCATACACAACACGTTTTTAACAAGATTTAAAAGGTGGCGTTATTTTCACCCACTAGTTGTTGGGTTACCTTAACCCAAGTGTTGAAAAGGGGGCCTAGTTACGTGGGTCCCATTAGGTCCACACCTAAATCCCTAATTAAAGTTTTCAGGTATTACAGATTGGTTTTGTTTTGAAAAGCATTTTGAAAACATTTTTGGAAGACTCTTATGCAAAACTCATTTTACAAATCATTTTGACCTTATTTCTACACTTATATACATTCTATGTATATAATCTTATGCATTGTAGATGTTTTTGGCAAAAGTTTATTTTGCGATACTCATAGGTTTCTCTCCTCGGGTTTACACCTTTCTAACACTTATTGGGCCTATTTTGAGTCCATGGGCCTTAAGCCAATGCTTAAGTCTATGTGGATAATCTCGGGTGTTACACTTAGGACAACATAAGACCTAGAATTTTTGCCCAAAACCATTAGCTCCATCTCATTTACACTTCTTCCTCTTTTACTTTGTAAAAGAAAACCCAACCAGAAGTTGTTAAAACAATAGCTAAACATTATAAAATAATTAACAACGAAAATCAGAATTCAGTAAAAATTAAAATTTGAAGATATCTTGGGTTGAGTCGCGAACTAGGTCTCTCTCTTTAAGATGATTCATGACTCTACCCTTTTCGTGCCAGTAGTTAATAGCAGTACTAGTAAGGTGAATGTATTGTTAGAATCCACTCCATTAATTGATACTGATAAATGAAAAGTCAGAATTGAACCTCTTCACACTTTTAGGTCAACACTTCTCCCATCTGTCGAGAAACCACCTCAGTTAGACCTGAAATCATTGCCAAATACTTTGAAATATATGTTTTTAGGATCTTCTAAAACCTTACCTGTCATCATTGCAGCTAATTTAGATAAAAATCAGAAAGGTAGGCTAGTTAATGTGCTTAAAGAACATAAAGAATCTATAGGGTAATCAATTTCAAATCTAAAGGGTACAAGTCCCAATGTTTACATACACCAAATTCATTTAGAGGAAGATGCAAAAACATCTAGGGAAATACAACGTCAACTTAACCCTAACATGAAAAAGGATGTTCGGGCGGAAGTCTTTAAGTTGTTAGATGCATGTATCATTTATCCCATCTCAGATAGTTCTTGGGTCAGCCATGTTCAAGTTGTGCCCAAAAAGTCCAGAATATCTATAGTCTCTAATGAAATTAACGAGTTAATCCCTACCCGAATTACCATTGGGTGGCGTATTTGTATAAACTACAAAAATTGAACAAGGTCACAAGGAAAGATCACTTTCCTCTTCCTTTGATCGATCAGATGCTCCAGAAATTAGCTGTACATAGCCACTATTGCTTCTTAGATGGCTATTTTGGTTATTATTAGATCCCTACTGCTCATGTGGATCAAAAGAAAACTACCTTTATTTGTCCATTCGAAACTTTTGCTTATTGTCGTATGCCTTTTGGGTTGTGTAATGCACCCATAACTTTTCAACATTGTATGATGAGTATCGTTTCAGATATGGTAGAGCGATTCTCGAGGTCTTTATAGATGACTTTTTAATTTTCAAGTTATCTTTTGATGAGTGTTTACATCACCTTATACTTGTGTTAGTTAGATGTAAAGAAAAGAATTTAGTGCTAAATTAGGAAAAATGTCATTTCATGGTCTGTTCTGGAATTGTGTTAGGGCATGTCATTTCTGATAAGGGTACAAAAGTAGACAAGGCTAAAGTTGACCTCATAAAAAGTCTTCTTGTTCTAATAATTGTGAAAGAAATTAGGTCATTCTTAGGCCATGTAGGATTCTACCGTCGCTTCATTAAAGACTTTAGTAGAATTTCTAGACCTCTTTGCAATTTGCTTGCAAAAGATTCTGATTTTGTCATTGATAAAGCTTGTTTAGAAGCTTAAATTTCCACGTACTTCTGCCTCTATCGACTAACCACTTGATTAGAGTATACTTTTGAGATTATGGGTGATGCCTCTGATTATGCGGTTGGAATTATTTTAGGAGAATGGAAAAATAAATTTCTTCATGTGATTTATTATGCTAGTAAGACCTTCAATGATGCACAACTAAATTATTCAACCACTGAGAAGGAATTGTTAGCAGTAGTCTTTGCTTTAGATAAGTTTAGAACCTATCTTACGGGCTCTAAATTAAGTCATAGTATTTACTGATCATGTTGCCTTAAAGTACATTCTTTCTAAAAAGGATTCCAAACCTAGGTCGATTAGATGGATACTTTTGCTACATGAATTTGATTTAGAAATTAGAGATAAAAAGGGTTCAGAAAATGTTGTAGCAGACCACTTATTTAAGCTTGTTCTTGAATCTTCAGATGATATATAGCCTGTGAATTATATGTTTCTTGATGAACAATTATTAGTTATTTCCCAGTTACCTTGGTTCACTGACATAGTGAACTATCTTGCTACTAGACAAATGCCTCAGCATTCGACTAAGAAAGACTGTTCTAAATTTTTAGCTAATGAGGTTAAGTACTTCTTTTGGGACGATCCGTACTTATTTAAGTACTATCCCGACCAGATTATTAGGAGATGTGTCTCCGAAGTTCAACAAACTAATATCATCTCCTCTTGTCATTATTATGCATGTGGGGGTCATTTTAGCGCATAAAAGGCTATGGCTGAAAATTTTGCAGTGCTGCTTTTATTGACCATCATTGTTTAAAGACACCCATGCATATTATGTTGTTTGTGAGCATTGCCAAAAGTTAGGGAGTATTTCACGTAGAAACATGATGCCCTTACACCCTATTTTAATCATTGAGCTATTTGATGTGTGGGGCATTGATTTTATGGGTCCATTCCCTAATTCTTTTGCCAATTTATGCATCCTTCTTGTTGTTGACTACGTATCAAAGTGGGTTAAGGCGGTTGCGATTGCGGTTGAATTTTTAAAAGAAAATATATTTACACGTTTTGGCACGCCTCGAGCTATTATTAGCGATGGAGGTAAACATTTTTGTAATAGGCCATTTGAGCATTTGATGAAGAAATATGGCATTACTCGTAAAGTCTCTACTCCATATCACAAAAAAACTAGTGGTCAAGTTGAGGTGTCCAATAGAGAAATCAAGCCGCTGAGCCCCCCTTTCTCCTCGTTCCACAGAGAAAAAATGTAGGATTGGTGCCAATAGTTCATCACGAAAGAAAGGACTCACGGTGCTTACACCTCTTGCCTATCGAAGTTCTGTTCAAAAACCTCGTACGAAAACTTGTATAAAGAAGGATTTCCTGTGACGCAGCAGTTCTTCCATACCATCTTAGCTATCAGGCGCTGCTATTAGCATAACAACCGGTAGAATATTCTTGAGAAAATGGTTAACCCTACTAGAAAAGATTGGTATTTAAGACTAACTGATGCTTTATGGGCTTACCGTACTGCTTTTGAAACTCCAATTAGAATGCCTCCTTACCGACTTATTTATGGAAAAGCATGTCACATACCTGTTAAATTAGAGCATAAAGCTTATTGGGCTATTAAACAATTTAATTTTGCTTTAGACAAAGCATGTGCTCACAGAAAGCTTCAACTCAATGAGTTAGAAGAAATCAGGAATGATGCATATGAGTATGTTAAAAACTATAAGACCAAAATGAAGATGTTTCATGATAAGAACATTTTGAGAAAATCATTTTCACCTGTACAATTCTTACTTGCATTTATTCCTGAGAAAATTGCGTTCCCATTGGACTGGTCCTTTATTTGTCCTAACTGTTTATCCTCATAGGTCTATACAACTTGAAGATCGTAAAAATGGAAAATTATTTAAGTTAATGGTCAGAGATTGAAGCCATTTTTAGAGATGACTTTCTCAGATTTAGAGGACACACTTTTGAATGATCCTGTCTATTAAGATTAACCTCTCTTGGTCATTTGGACCATATCAGTAGTTGTAGGATTTTATTTGTTTTGTTTGCTTTTATTGATTCAGTTCGAGTCATTGTGTTTTCTTTTCACTTCTATGCTAATCCAATGGTTCCTCTTGTAATGTCTCTTATCTTGGATTTTAGCACAATTAAAGTTTTTAGTTTTAAGTAACTGGTAATCTCTTTCCTTATCTCATATTGTGTTCTCATTGTATTCATCTTTTAAAACATTGAGGACAATGTTTAGTTTAGGTTTGGGGGTGAGGCCAGATACATGTCGTTTTGCCATATTTGAATAAAACTCTGTTTCACTAAAAAAAATAAAAAATTTAAAAATTTAAAAATTAAAAAATTAATAAATTACAAAATTACAAAATTACAAAATTAAAAAATTAAAAAAAAGAAAATTGAAAAATTATAAAAAATGAAGAATTTGAAAATTTTTAAGCTCCTTGACTTTGATTTGTGATTATTGTTGTGGCGCTATGGTTTTTGCACCGCCCGAGCACGAAGCCTTCTCTCTCTCTCTCTCTCTCTATCTCTCTCTTCTCTTTTGGGAGAGAGAGTTCGAGTCCGCGTGCTTTAGAGCTCTCGTTGTCTCCTGATTCTTTTCAATGAGGGGGGAACTTGCTCCTCTTTCTTTTAATTTGATGAAATGTTTGGAGTCGCCACCTGAATTTAAGGGAATCAAGGCCCTGTAGTAGAAAAATTATTTTTCAACATCTTTGTTGGAGATTGGATAACATCTTTCCTTTTGACTCGGTCTGCGCTTTAATTAAGAGATTCTAAGTAAGAGAGTCCTATTATAGGTCGGGAAGGTATTAAGCACCCGACAACCGTCCGACCAAGGTCGGTCTCTACTTCATAATTAGGGGTATTTCGGGGATATCTTATGTAAAACAGTAAATATATTAATATTATACTTGAAATTGAATGTATTGATATTGATTTGAAGGATTACATAAACTTGAACAGATTACAATTTAAATTTAAAGAGTTTGAAGGTTTTGAGCTTACCTGAGCGCTTCCTGGCTGAACGAAGATTTGGGCAGAGGTTTTTTACCATTTTTTCATGTTTTAAAGGTTAGATGGGTTTATCTTAAAGATGAATTCTATTTCTATTTCTCTCTAGAAATTCTCTAACGGGTTTTTCTCTCCCCATTATCGTCCCGAGGGCAGCAGGTGGCCCTCAAAGAGATTTTTTGTACTTTGAAAAGACTTAGAACTAAATGACTCGATGTATCTAACTTGGAAGGCTAAGCGTACATGAATTAAACCATACGCATGATTCAAAAGTTTTCAAGAGAAAACATGAACTTTGAATGAAAACTAAGGAAGGGGGAGGGTCCTATTATAGGACCCTAACCTGGGTTTGAGTGCACCGTGGATTTTGTGCCCTGATCTGACCAGTGCGATCAGATCGTTCTTAAAGTGGTTTCCAACGTGGTGCACCATCTTCGTCGTCTCCATAAAAAATTCATCCTCTTGTATATCTCTCATTTTTTGGAGGTTTGGTAGGTATTTTATCTCAAAAATTGTGTCAATTTTTAAATTTTAGTTCTTTAAAGTTTAATCATCTCGATTCATGTCGAGGAAGCGCTCAGGCACGCTTTGCTCCTTCGTATATTGATGCTTTGGATCTTTATTCTTTAATCTTTCTGATGCTTCTTTGCTTGCTTTAACTTCACTATTCTAGGCAAGTGTACTTGATTGCTTTGCTATGATGATATGCTTCCTCAAACGAGTGCTTCTGGATCGCTTTTTGCTGACTTGCTATGATGATGCTGTGCTTGATCTTGATGCTTTCACTTTGCTTGACTTTGCATGCTTTAATTGGAATTTAAATGGAGAACCGACAGATTTGCACAACTAGTTCTACTTTAACAAAAGATGGTGGATTGAATTTTTTTGGAACTAATAAAGGGAGATTAGTTCCAATTTGATGACAAAAGGTGATGTGATGTGCACTTTGGATGTGCATTTAATAGATTCTATCTTCTGTGTTTTGGATTTTGGCTTTTGAGATTCTCATTTTGAATTATGCTTAGTCATTTTGCTTCAATTTGAAGATGCAGAGCCATCGACTGCTTTGACGTGTTGTCGTCGTTGAAAGCAATAGGAGAAGTTTGAACCATCTCATTTCTTTTTTGAACAACTTTTCTTTATGACATCTCTTTTTCGAGTACCTGTGAACTCAAGGAAAGTGTATTTTTTGATATGTACGAACAATTTATTTTGAAAGTAGAAATGCACTTATTTTCTAGAATTTTAGCCTCAGATGCCTAACTTGAGTAGTACATGGCACATTTCCAATATCCTAGATCTTTCATCATAGGCTTTCCAAAAACAAGGTTTTGAAAACAAAATATTTTTTATTCTTTTTGTAGATTTTTAAAAATCAGTTAAACACAGTAAAATATAAGATCGACAATGATTATAAGGAAGATAACGTGTCCAAGGACACTGATGACTGTTTTGATGGATATGCCTTTTGCCAGTCTTAGATGATATAAAGTGCTTTCTTTCATACTTGGATTTACCTTGCCACAGTCTTGATTGAGATTGACTTGCCCTTAGACTGAGGTGAAGAGTTTCTGAAATACCATCCTACGGTTATTTGAATTAACTGTTTTACTTCGTAGCAAAGGTTAGGGATCAAACTATCACCTAATTAAAATTCTAGGGAAATAAACTAAGTCACGTAACAGAAAATCTCTACGAAGAGTATTGACTTATTCAATTCTTAATTTGCGGAATTAAGGACTAGAATCAAATATTTCAATCTCTAGAAAATTAAGAAATTAACACATGAGATTTTTGTTAACGAGAAAATCCCAATTGGGAAAAAACCCCGGTACCTAGTCCAGCCAAACAATCCACTAAGTGTTAATGAGTGAAGAGGAATTCCAAGAAGAACAATTGTTCTCTAGAATTTTGGAAAATAGCAAGTAACTTTTAAGGACCAACAAGGAACTTCAAATAAAGGTCACATATCTTGAGGTGGAAAAGAAGAACTTGACTCTTCAAATGAGTGAGGTTTCCAAGAAGGTATCAGAAAACACAGTAATCTTCGAAGGAAAAGAGAAAGAAATCAAGGTTCTCAAAAAGGAACTTGGGATGGCACATGAGAGGTCACATCTCTTCTCGATGAGATAAAAGGGGTGAAGGAAGAGCTGTGTAAGTCAAAAGAGATTCTCTTAAAGTTCAATCACGGGTCAAACAACCTTGTGTCAATGTTGAAAGGATCGAAGAATTCAGGTCACAAAAAGGGACTCGGGTTTGATCCAAGTAAGGTTGCTAGCACCTCAATGTCAACAACCTTTATGAAAGCTAAGATTCTTTCTTCTCCACAAAAGGGAGCTGTTAAGCATGCCAACAAACAAGCTACAAAGCTTGTTGGTAAGCAACAATCTTCAAAGCAGGTTATCAAGTCCCAAGCGAAGATAAGAGGCACCAGGAGATCACCTCAAAGCATCCACACATGCTCATATTGTGGATATCAGGGTCAACTTGCAAAATACTTGCAAGCTTTACCTGGATGACCTCCATCACCTCCAAAGAGAAAGGGAGATGCTAAAGAAGTTTAAGCAACTTCAAGAAAAAGCAAAAGCCTTAACTGGAGAAATTAAAAGATTGACAAATCCTAATTTTGGCAAGAACAAATATGGTAAGAGCCCATATGTAAAGGAGAGTAAACAAGTAAGCACACTTAAGCCAACGGATACAGCTCCAAAGAAGAAAGAAAAATGGGTTTGGGTGAAGAAGAATGTTGAAACCAAAGTCTTGGTAGCACTCATTGCATATAAAACAACCACATCAGATTGGTTTCTAGATGGTGGTTATAGCCGACACATGACCAAAGACAAAGAATGCTTCTCGCATCTTGAGAAATTCTCTGGTGGGAATGTCACATTTGGAGACGGGAGTACAGCCAGGGTAACCGGGTAAGGAACAATCAATCTCCCTGGAATTCCAGAGATTCATAACGTTCTGTACGTCGAAGGTATGCATGCCAACCTCTTAACTATTAGTCAAATTTATGACTCTAACTATTCGGTAAACTTTACCTCTCAAGGGTGCATCATTAAAGATCCAAATGGGTTAGAAAGTATACATGGGAAGAGAAATTCCAGCAACTGTTACATGGTTGATACATCAACTAAATTGCTGTGTAATCTAACCAAGTTGGACACTACACTTCTATGGCACAAAAGGTTGGGCCATGTTAATTTTAAGGACCTTGCTAAGTTAACCAACAAAGAAGCTGTGAGAGGTGTTCCAAAACTGTGCAAAGAGGTTGATGGCAAGTATGGAGCGTGTTTAGTGGGAAAGCAAATACGAAGCTCACACAAAGCCTCTAAAGATATTCTCATGACTAAACCTCTTCAAGTAATTCATATGGACCTCATGGGTCCAATGAGAACTCAAACCATAGGAGGTACTAGCTACATTTTAGTTATGGTTGATGATTTCTCTCGGTTCACTTGGGTGGCTTTCCTCCGAAAGAAATCTGATATTTTTATGAGTTTTTTGTTATTGCGCAGAGAATTCAAAATGAACAAGAAAGAAAGATCTAAAGAATTCGAAGTGATCGAGGA
Source organism: Macleaya cordata (assembly GCA_002174775.1). NCBI lineage: Eukaryota > Viridiplantae > Streptophyta > Magnoliopsida > Ranunculales > Papaveraceae > Macleaya > Macleaya cordata. Next base: position 78,394 of record MVGT01001061.1, on the reverse strand, counting down.
ACCGAATTCCATAATACCAAAGTTGAAGACTATTGTGGTGAACATGGAATCAAGCATGAATTCTCGGCACTAATCACTCCTCAACAAAATGGGGTTACCGAAAGAAAGAACCGTGTCATTCAAGAAATTGCAAGAGTGCTCCTTCATAACAAAGGTCTTACTCAAAGGTTTTGGGGAGAAGCTGTTTCACCAGCGTGTTACCTTGTAAACTGGGTTTACATGAGGACCAAGACCCTAAACACTCCGTATGAGTTGTGGTATAGGAAGAAGCCAAATCTGAATTATCTTCGGATTTTTGGAAGTACATGCTACATATTGAGAGACCGTGAGCATCTAGGGAAGTTTGATGCAAAAAGTGATGAAGGCATCTTCTTGGGGTATGCTCTGAACATCAGAGCATATCGAGTCTACAACAAGAGAACGACATCAATAATAGAATCCATTAATGTTGTGATTGATGACATGGGCTTAAGATCTGAAGATCCAAACGATGAAGTGTTGCCTTCAAATAGATTAGAAAAAGGGGAAGTCTTCTAAGGATCAAAAGGAAGTTGTACCAAATTCTGATGAATTCCGAAGAGCCACTCACAGTGATGATACAAATGAGGAATCAAGTGAAGTAGTTATAGAAAGCCAACCAGGTGTCTCCAATACTCAACGTCCCATATAGGCAAGGAGTCATACCTAAGAGAACATCATTGGGGACGAAACCACGGGAGTCAGAATGAGAAGATAAGTTAAAAAATATTGTCAATTATGTGTGTTATCTCGCTGATTCGAACCAACAAATGTCTTTGATGCTTTTCAGGATGAGAATTGGATCGAAGCAATGCAAGAAGAACTCAACCAATTCTCACGTCAAGATGTTTGGTTTCTTGTACCAAGGCAAAAGAACATCAATGTCATAGACACCAAATGGGTATTTAAGAACAAATCGGACGAATATGGTACGGTGATTCGAAACAAGGCCAGATTAGTTGCACAAGGGTACTGTCAAATTGAAGGTGTTGACTTTAGTGAAACCTTCATACCAGTTGCTCGATTGGAATCCATAAGACTCATGATGGCATTTGCTTGCTACATAAAAATGAAGCTATATCAAATGGATGTCAAGACAGCATTTCTAAACAGAATCTTTCAAGAAGAAGTCTATGTGGAACAACCGAAGGGGTTTGAAGATCCATATCACTCGGATCATGTGTATCGTCTAAAAAAGGCATTGTATGGATTGAAGTAAGCCCCAAGGACATAGTATGATCGACTTACCTCATTCCTGCTCAAGAAAGGTTTCTCAAGAGGGGGAGTCGACAAAACATTGTTCATATGATGGTTAAATGAAGATGTGCTAATGGCATAAATATATGTGGATGATATTGTATTTGGTTCAACTACCTCGAAGGAAGCTAATTCATTTGCCAAACTTATGAGCAAGGAGTTTGAGATGAGTATGGTCGGTGAACTTACTTTCTTTCTTGGGTTATAAGTTAAGCAAACTCATGATGGAATGTTTTGTATCACAAAGCAAATATGCAAAGAACTTGGTGCAGAAGTTTGGTCTAGAATCTACCAAGGTTTCCCGCACACCCAAGAGTATCACCAAGAAGCTGTCAAAAGATGAATCCGGAAAGGGGGTCGATCAAAAGACTTATCGAAGCATAATAGGGAGCCTCATCTACCTCACTACTAGTAGACCAGATATATCTTTCAGCGTAAGAGCTTGTGCTCGCTATCAAGCTAGTCCGAAAGAGTCTCACTTGAAAGCCGTAAAACTTATCATCCGATATGTCAAGGGAACTCTTGGATATGGGCTTTGGTATACCAAGGATACCAACTCTGAAATATGTGCCTACTCCGATGCGGATTGGGCTGGGAATGTGGATGATAGGAAGAGTACTTCAGGAGGATGCTACTACCTTGGACTCAACCTTGTAGCATGGCAAAGCAAGAAGCAGAATTTTCAATCCCTCTCCACTGCCGAGGCCGAAAACATCACCGCAGGTTCGTGCTGCACTCAATTACTTTGGATGAAACAAATGCTTAGTGATTATGGTTTTGAACATGCCACTATGATAGTTTACTGTGATAACACTAGTGCCATTGACATTACCAAGAATCCTGTACAACATTCTAGAACTAAGCACATTGACATTAGGCATCAGTTTATTCGTGACCTTGTAAAAAAAAAGGTAATTCGTCTTGAGCATGTGCCTACGGAGAAGCAACTTGCGGACATTCTCACCAAGCCATTGGACTCTTTGACCTTTAAAAAACTTAGAAGGTCCATTGGTGTTGTCCCTGTGACGTGAGCACACCAAGGACCTCTCTCCTACCTCCCTACTTGAATGGCTCTCTCTCGTTGTAGGTTGGTGGGTGCGTGATTCCTAGATTACATTACATCATCCATTACTGCATTCTAGGTGTTTTCAATAGCCTTTCATAGTTTTGAAAAATCATGGGTTTTATGCATATTTTTCTCAGTGCTTTTCATATGTTGCACTCATGCCTTGTGTCTTGATGTAATCGTGACCAGTGTGACACCCTTATGATCTGTTCTGCATGATTATGACTATTATAAATGGTTTTGATCACTGGCTCTTAAAATCATATGCCGCTAGCTTTTGGTGAATATATTTGTCCTATGGATCTTGAGAGTTTAAGTATCTTGCATCACACCTTACATACTAGTCAGTGACGTTGAGTATGTTTCCTATGCTTGATTAAATGTGTGTGTAGCTTGATCCTAGTTTGTATATTTGTTGCCTCTTTCGATCTATTTTGAATCAAACTAGTATGGACGAACTATCATAGCACCTGTGCAGTCATGATGTCTTTATTGCTATACACCTTAAGAGTGAGTTCTCGTAAAAGATTTTGAACTCGGTGTACCACCTAAAGAGTAAGCTCTCGTAAAAGATTTTGAGCTTGGTGGAGCCACCTAAAAGAGTAAGCTCTCGTAAAAGATTTTGAGCTTAGTGGCAAGATAGTTTGTAGTGTGACCTGATGAAGAGTCTTACTGCCCTGAAAGCACACTTTCAATATCATATATTCAATAAGTTCTCGGGTAATCCTGACGAATCATGTTGCATGCTCTTGGGTTGATTGTATTCTAAAATACACCTTGCTGGTTAAACCCTATTATGCTAGCTCTAATCTACGTGTTGTGTGCATTGTGATTCGTTTCTCCATACTGGTGTAGTCTAGAATAGCAAAGAGAGAGTAAACGCTTAATGGTTATCAGCTCTCGAGGATTTCTCTACATTGTGTGATACCTGTACATACACACCTACTCACCTCTCTATCTTGATGAAAAGTGTGTTCAAATCATCTCTCGTTCTCTAGATTTATACCTTGGTATTCCTTGAAAGCTAGGTGTTCATGGTCCTTTTTCTACCGTGTGTTGGAGTATCATCCTGATGATTTTGGGTCATTGGATTTGGATCACAGTGTGTGCTCATTCCCTAGTCTATCTTAAACCTCGACATATGCTCAGAGCATGACTGAGGAGATTGGTTGCATCATATTGGTAGACACATTTTTAAAGGTGTTTTAGGGTAGATCAGACTCAAGGGATAATTGTTGGGCATTAACACTGCATTTTCAAAAGAAAAGAAACAACTTTTTCATTTTTATTCTGTTGGTATCGATACCACCTGTAGACACCAAATTCCGCCCCCAAATGCCAAAACACCCAGAATGTGAAGTGTACTGTGAGTGTTCATATCTAAATTGTATTCTTCGAGATACGTACAAACTGTGGAACAAATTTGACCAAAATCTAAGATTTGGATGGAAACCAAGATGAAAACCAGATTTGGACCAAATTTAGAACCAATTTAAAGAACCACTTATTTTAGTAATAAAATAATAAAAATAAAAATAATAAACTTACGGTTGTTATCAAACTTTATATATATAATAAAGATATTATATAAAGTAAAGTAAAAATATAATATATAATAAAGTTAACTAACAGTAAAGTAAAGTTATAATTATTATATAAAGTAAAGTAAAATTTTATTTTATAAAAGTAAAGTTTATTTTAAAAAAAAAAAGGTAAAGTTTGTTTAAAAAAAAGTAAAGTTTTAAAAAAAAGCGTAAGACTTTTGTTTTAAAACAAATCTAAAAAGTTTAAATATAATAAAGAAAAAGAAAAGAAAGAATAAAAGAGACAACGTGTGATGCGTTGTCTCTCTTCTCTCTTCTTTCTCTATCTCTCTTCTCTCTTCTATCTTCTCTCTTCTCTCTTCTGTCTCTGTCTCTCTTCGCCTCTCGTTCTCGTTCTTCTCTTTCAGGTCAAGATTGGCGGCAACAATGGCAGTCCACATTTTTGTCCAAGAAATTTCGGTGGGTAGGCGCCTACACGATTTGTAGCCTGTTTTTGTTGACAATTGAAGCCTTAATTTGTGGTAAAAATGTGTATAAATAAGGGTTTGTAGTCTATTGTAAAAGAGGAGAAGATTTAGAGAAGAATTTGAGAGAAAAAAGAACCGGAGGAAAAGATAGAGAATTTAGAGAAGAATTTGAGGGAGGAGAAATAAATCAGTGTAAATTTTATTTGTGGAAGTTTAAATTGATGTGGAGGTTGGGATTTCTTATCTAATTCTAATCTTGCCATGGGATTCTATTTTTAGAAGGTTGGTGAATTTAATTTTTTTATTTCAGTCTCTTGGATTTGATTTGTTATAAATTTTGTACTGAATGCATTAATGAGATGGTCCTTCAATTTCTCTGAATTGATATAAGATCTGTTAGGCTTATTAATGTCATGAACGGCTATGATTCGATTTCTTATGATCAACACATTTTTTCTAATATTCTCATTAATATAAAATATGAGAATGATGGATGTATCATCATGATGATGTATGATGAGTGATGGATGTATTTGAAAATAAAAGAATGATGGATGTATGTTAAACATCACCATGAAATGGCATGAAGATGGTGATATATGCAACAACGGTTGAATTACTTTTAATTCAGGAAATTATTTGTTGTACTTGTGTGTACAAATCTTGGTGTGCCATAATACAAATCTAGGGTTAGAGTTTCACTTGTGTAGCGATTTATCACATGACTTTTTTACCCTTAAAAATTAAATAAATTACCAAATAAGACTTAATTAAGTGTTAGGCTTATTAAGCCATCCATTGGGCTTACGGACCCATTCTATGTTGAGTTTTTTAAGCCCATTATACACTTAATTAAGTGTTAGGCTAATTAACCCATCCATTAGGCTTGCGGGCCCATTCCATTTTGAGTTTTTTAAGCCCATTATACACTTAATTAAGTGTTAGGCTAATTAACCTATTCCATTGGGCTTACGGGCCCATTATTTTTTAAGTTTCTTAAGCTAATTATACACTTAGTTAAGTGTTAGGCTCATTTTATGGGTTATAAACTCATCACCTTATGAGTTCCTCTACCCACTTCATCTTTTGGGCCCCTAAATAAACGTACCTTTGTCTTGGCCCACTCCATTCCCTTTGGTTTTGCAAACCTCACACCCAACAAACAAAAATAGGTTAATCTTTCCTATAATTAAATGGATTCAAGGTTAGAATTTGCTTGTTTCTAGTATAGGATTGCATTAGAAACTAAGGTTGTGTGTTAATTTCGGGGTTAAGTTAGGAATATGCCTAAAATAATTAAGAAAGACCACCAAAGACCGTCTTTTAAAAGGGCATTCGTGCTTGCGCCGCCACATACGCCAATGGTCATGCTTCCTTGATTAGTTGGGTATCTTCTTAAAATGATCCCAATTTTGCAATAATTAGTTTTGCTCAAACAAAAAAAAAGAACAAAATTTTTTGTTAATCAAGGTATTTACATTAGAATTTGGATCATGTTTAATGCTAGGGATTATAAACTCTTAAAAAGCTAGGATTTCTAGATCTTCCCTAAAATATGTCACATAAGGATTATGCTTACTTCTAGGGATTAGAAATTCTTAACAGATTATAATTTCTAGATCTTCCCTAAAGCATATCACACATGTTTTGCAAAGAAAAAGCATTATGATGTTACGTACATAACGGATTTGTATGTCTCACCATGAAAACTCCTTTGGGTCACGCGCATAACAGATTTGCACATGTCATCTATTTTCAAAATTAGAAATAATATATGTTACGTGTATAATGGATTTATACGTATCACTTCACGGAGTACAAGCAAAAGAAAGACTTGTACAATATGGATGCCGACACGTGACAAATGGAGTTCACGTGTAAGTTTCGGCACTTGTGTAACAATGAAGTTCACACACAAATCCATGATTATTCTGCACATATCAAGGAAGTCTACGTGCATTTTCTCAAAGTCTGTGGTAATAGATTCCACGGTCTTTATACGGTCGTAAATGGGAATGAGGTCCATTTACACGTATCAATCCTAAGTGGCAACGGAGTCCACCTAAGATTTTATTTGTTCATAAGTTGTCAACGGAGCACACGTCATGAGCTTTTGAACGCGATAACGAAGTTCACGTGTCAATTTGCTTGGTCACATACATAACGGATTTGCATGTGTCACTGTATATATTTACTTTCCCCCTAAAACCTCAGTTGCCTGAAACATAGGATTAGAAGGGGGCCATACTCACTTTTTCATGTACATATTATTTGCTAGTGTAATTTAATTAATTTTGATCATAAGATTCCATCCAAATACCCTTAGTCATAAAATAGAGGCCGATTTTATAATCGGACGGTTGTCGGGTGCCTAACACCTTCCCGACCCGTACCAGGATTCCCTTACTAAGAATCTCTCTACGCAGACCAGACTAGTTGGAAAATCGTCAAGTTTTCTATCAAAGCAAAATGATTTTTTAAAATCGGGTCCTGATTCCCAGATTAATCAGGTGGCGACTCCATAAGTACATTAGACGATTCAATCCTCCAGTTAGGAATACGAGAAACCATTTTTTCTTCGGTTGCTCGCGGTCGAAGGCTAAAGTTTTTTTTACAGATCCTACAGCTGGCGACTCCGCTGGGGAATGGTAAATCTGACTCGATAAATGTTTAAGGGTATTTTTATGGAATCTTATGACTATACACTTTTCGGGTATGCATATGTACACTGTGCGCACCCATTTTTTGTTTGCAAATTGTATCTCTACGGATAACTCAAAAAAATTGCATTCATATCTCACAATTCCCCGAGAAATGATTCACGTAAGGATTTCTTGTAGTTCTAATGTGGTCTTATGAAGGTTGAAGGTACTATGTGATCAAGCTTAAATCTCGAAAAAATATGTTGAAAAAACTTGGCACAGACCGTTCAAGAGGTTGGAGGGGGTTGAGTGGTTAGCGAGTACAACAACAGATATATCGAACAGTGCAAGTGCTAACAATATAATGAAAATGGGAGAAGGGGAAGATGATGGTGAGATGACAGACATGGAGAGAAGCATCCGAGCCTGTTTTGAGAAAATCATGAAGGAAGATTTAGGACAAACTATAGAAAGGATCGTGTCTGAAAAATTGGCTTCAGTCAGTACATCAACACCTGTGGAGAAAGACAATGCCGGGAAAACACAAACCTCGGTCACAGATGCAAGGGTAAAGGAAATGGCACTTACCCACTACTAGGAACCATTAAAGACTCATCTGATCAATAGTCACGTCACACAGAAGCTTTCGGACCTCGTCGCACCTAAAAAGGCACCTTCACTGCAGTGTTTATCTGATGACGAAAATGAGTTACGTGATGAGTGGCATGCAAAGAACAAAGGGAAGACCATTTCCTTTCGAGAGATGGTGGAGGTACAAGAAAGATTAAACCGTCTAGAAGGAGGTTCTACCTATAACATCAACTCTTGGTACCAATGTCCAAAATAACAACTGCCACATGACTTCAAGTATCCTGAGATGAAGCAATATGATGGATTAGGCTCGCCCAAGGCACATGTCATAATTTACATAAACTGTATCAAACCATTGGGCATGAGTGATAACATGTTATCTTACCTGTTTCGAAGAAGTTTGACCGGAAATGCGCTAGAATGGTCCATTGCTTTGGACATGACTAAATACCCCACTTGGACTAAGCTGGCAGATGCCTTTATAAAACATTTTACTTATGGAACGGATGGAAGGGTTACAAGAAGACAGCTTGAAGCCATGCGACAACGGTCTAATGAATCCTTCAGCAACCTTATAGTAAAAAGGAGACTGAAGGTGAGAAGCATGATAGAGAGACCTTCAGAGGAAGAACAAATCGAGCTAATAAGGAAAAGTCTGGGTCCTGATTTCCAAGCCGCTTTGGCTGTTGTTACGCCAAAGAGGCTCAAAAAATTTATTTAAGCTGCAACCAATATGGAATGAAAGGTCCATGTTTTATGTTTGTCGAATGGTAAAGAACACGTCAATTATGTCGCTTCTCATAAGGGGCAGAACCTGGCACAGGCTGCGCAAGAACAAATACCATTTCAGATTGCCCAGTAGGGGAATCAGCCAGTTCATTAGAATCAGCAGGGAAATCAGCCGACTCAGTCTAGTCAGCAAAATCGAGGGTTCAAAAGGCGTGAGCCTAGGGAGTTCTCAAAGTTAACTCACTCCATGAGTATGCTTCTGCCAGGGTTACGAGAAACAGGATTGGTGACCCCGTTGAAAGCAAGGCCGGTATCGAACCCACCTCTGTACTGGCACAATCCCAATGAGCATTGTCAATATCATCAGACACCCGGCCACCTAACTGATAATTGTCCAGCCTTACATCATGTTATCCAGGACTTGTTAGAACAGGGGGCAATCACCATGAAAGGAGTTCAGCTACCAGCTAAGCCGAACATTAATACAAATCCTCTTCCGGTACATCAGCCTGAGGGTCAGCAGATGGTAAATTACATCTAAACTGAAGGGCCAAAGAATCTGATCAGTCAAGTCCAAAAGGTTGAGACGAATAGAGTCATGACAGTTCAGGATTTCCTACCAGAGAAGTGCAACACCAATCAAACTGGAGAATCCAGTCGTACAGCAATATCTTTCAATGAATTGGCAGCCATGACGAAGAAAAAGTTAGAAGAGCAATGGCCTATCCAAACCAGAGAAATGACAAAATCATTAAAATCAAAACAAGAAAGCAATGTCATGAATACAGAGACGGAGAAGGCAAAACCTTTATTTACTGTGGTGAGAAGAGTTCCTCTTGGTATGAAAGATCTGATCAAACCGCCAAGATCTCAAAATCACCTATGGGAGGATCCACTGAAGGAAGAAGAAGAATGTCAAGAGGTACATCATCAGACATGAGCAGGAAAGACATTTAAACCGATGCATCTGAAGACAAAAAATTCAGCTGCTATAGTTCGAAGACCTCTATTTTCGATCTCTCAACAAAGAACAACAGAGCAGAAAGAGAGTGATGAGTTGGTCGTCGAACAGTTGAGGAGGACAAAAGCCAACGTCTCAGTTTGGGGGCTACTTGAAGCATCCATAAAGCATAAAGATGCAGTGCTCGAAGCTCTAAACTCTATCCAGGTGCCTACGGTGATTACCCCAAATGAGTTAGTGGTGACAGTAACTCATATCCATAGTATGCCAACAATATCATTCTTAGATGAAGATTTGCCAAGTGAAGGGGCAAGGCACAACCGAGCATTAAACATCACAATTGGATGGAACCACTTGGTAATACCGCTAGTACTTATCGATAACGGTTTTGGGGTAAATATCTGTACATTGGAAATGGCTAAGCTCATGGGCTTAAGCAGTGCCGATTTGTCTTTCGAAGATGCAACGGTTAGAACAGTGAAATGATTCTATAATGGTAAGAAGTCTGTTGTAGGAGAATTTTCTACGTCAATCTTGACAGGATCGACACACACAGAGGTGCATTTTCTTGTAATAGACATTGAGGCGAACTTTAATATGTTGTTGGGACGGCCATGGCTCCACCAACATAAAGTAGTAGCTTCTACTCTCCATCAAAAGGTCAAGTTTCCTTTCAAGGATCGGATGGTGGTCATCTTAGGGGACAATGACAAGGTCGAAGGAATTGCAAATCGAAAGGGCAAGAATATTGTCCCAGTGATCGAGCCTGAGAAACAATTATGCAACTTTATATAAGAGGAGGTCAACTTATTTGTGAGGAGGCCACCAAGGTGGGAGAAAATACCAAGTAGGTTTAATCATGGAAATAGAAGAATAGCATATGTCTTGAGGTCTCAAAACTTTTTCCCAGGAATGGGACTAGGAAGAAATCTTCATGGAAGGACCGAACCTCTGATCATCAAGAAAGAAGAGCAGGTTAGAACCTTCGGGTTGGTGTACCAGCCAACGGAAGAAGAAATAACAAAGTCCAACACTGAAAAGAGCAGGCGAGCACAAATCAAGAACAAGGGGGACCAATATGTCTTACAGGGGATCGATTGGTCAAAGCAACCAAAATATCATGAGTGGTTTATCTGCAAAGGTTAATTGAACGTAGTTCCAACCAGATTTTAGAAAGCTGTACTCACAAGGAAAGATGAAGTGGCCCCAACACACGAGGATGAACCAGCGGATGAAACCTTACTCGAGGGAGTAAGTCACTTATTTCAAAGTGTTGGATCAGTAGAGGTCCTAGGGCAGAAAATTAAGGTAGGGGTCAAAAAACGACTGGAAGAAGAAGTCTACATTTGCGTGGTCCATGAAGAGTCAGTTTCTAACCCTCACCTACTGGTTCGGTCCTCTCTTGGAAACACTGAGTCAAGCCTTTCAGTGTCAGAACTAGTAAAGTTAAACCAAAAGAAGAGGTTCGTGAAGAAACCCAGGGAAAAGAAGCGCATGACTGCCAAAGCTTACCGTTTGGCGCTTACGCGCAAAAATAAAAATACGGGACAAGTATATGAAGATGCACAGGTAGAGGAGAAAAGCCTCGCAGGTACGCAACAAGTTTGTATGATTCATGAGAAATCTACTTTTAAACCTCACCTTCTTGTATGTTCAATTCATGATATTCTTGTAAAGGCTAACCATGGTGTAGGTTCAAAAGCTGGGGAAGCGTCTTCCAGCATCCAAAACAAATGTCCTAAGAGAGTTGGAAGACGGGGCACCCTCATCTGAGGAGGGAGATTCATGGGCCCCAGTGCATTGTGTAGTATCTTTAGAAGTACCTTTATTTTCAAAAAATCCAAAAAAATCAAATATTTTAAAAAACCACAAAAATATGAAAAAACCAAAAAGTTCAAAAGGTTTTGTAAAAATGAATGAAAATATTTTTGAAGAAATGGCTTTAGGACTCGACCCTGAAAATGCTGATGATGAGGAATCTGGGGAGGAACTGGAGGATCTCGCACAAGAAGAAATTCCAAATGAGATCCAACAGTTGCTAGACCAACACGAGGATAAGCCTCAGTTTGTCGAGGAAGAAGTCGAATTGGTAAACCTAGGCTCTGACAACCAACCTCAAATGGTAAAAATCGGTACTACTTTGTCCTCAGAAGAAAGAAAGGCTATGATCGAGTTGTTGAGAAAGTATAAGGAAAATTTTGCATGGACCTATGAAGATATGCCTGGGCTAGATACTGACATAGTGGTACATCGGTTACCCACTTATCCAGATGCAAGGCCAGTAAAGCAAAAACTCAGAAGACTAAGACCAGAATGGACTGTCAACATCAAAGAAGAAATCATAAAACAGTTGGACGCAAAGTCCTTGGTCCAAGTCAACTATACAGATTGGTTGGCCAACATCTTCCCAGTGCCCAAGAAAGATGGGAAAGTCTGAATGTGTATCAATTACAGGAATCTCAACAAAGTAAGCCCTAAGGATGATTTTCCACTACCACACATCGACATATTGGTCGATAATGCTGCTGGTCATGGCCTATTATCATTCATGGACGGGTTCTCAGGGTATAACCAGATCAAGATGGTAAAACAAGACATGGCAAAAACCTCCTTCATCCCACCATAAGGAGTCTATTACTACTAGGTAATGCCTTTTGGACTAAAAAATACAGGAGCTACCTACCAAAGGGCTATGACCACTATCTTCCATGATATGATGCACAAAGAGATCGAAGTGTATGTAGATGACTTGATTGCAAAATCTGAAAGAAGAGAAGATCACATCCGAAACCTAACAAAGCTCTTCAAGCGTCTTCAAAAGTTTAAACTACGACTTAATCTAAATAAATGTGTATTTGGTGTAAAGTCTGGGAAGTTGCTAGGTTTCATTGTTAGTCACAGAGGCATCGAGGTAGACCCATCAAAGGTGAAAGCAATCATCGAAATGCCGCCACCCAGAAATGAAAAGGAGATTCGTGGTTTTCTAGGTAGGATTCAATACATCAGTAAGTTCATCGCACAACTGACACCAATCTGTGAGCCTATCTTTAAATTGTTGAGAAAGGACACTCCAAAGGTTTGGAATGATGACTGTCAAAAAGCACTCAAAAAAATCAAGAAATATTTGATGAGCCTACCAGTTTTGGTTCCTCCAATCTCAGGTAAACCATTAATTCTTTACATTACTATAACAGATACGTCAATGGGTGCGGTGTTGGGACAGTATCACGAAGAAAGTAGGAAGGAAAGAGCCATCTATTACATAAGCAAAACCATGTCCGGATATGAAAAAAACTATTCTGCACTAGAAAAGACATGTTTCGCACTGATATGGGCTACCCAGAGATTGCGACATTATATGCCATCTCACTCAGTATTGCTGCTTTCCAGAATGGACCCTATCAAGTACTTATTCAAAAAGCCAGCACTTTCAGGAAGGACTGCAAGGTGGCAGCTACTATTGTCTGAATTCGACATCACTTATGATACTCAAAAGTCCCTCAAAGGAAGAGCAATAGCTGACCATCTTGCAGCCCATCCACTGCCAAATAGAGGGTTTGTAAGAACAGAGTTTCTAGATGAACACATCCTCAATATCGTGTCCGAAGAGAAAGAAGATGAATCTTAGGAGATGTTTTTCGATGGAGCCAGTAATAAGCTTGGCAAGGGAGTCGGAGCAATTTTGGTATCCCCTGACAGAATCAGAATTCCAATCGCCATCAGACTGGACTTTGAGTGTACAAACAATGGGGCGGAATATGAAGCGTGCATAGCTGGATTGAAAGCAGCCCTGGCTATTTCAGTGCGAAGGTTGCTTGTATATGGTGATTCTCTTCTAATAATAAATCGGATCCAAGGAGAGTAGAAAATAAAACACGATGAGCTAGCTCATTACCACGCTTATCTTAAGGAGCTGGTCAAGGAGTTTGACCAGATTGAGTTCCATCACATATACAGAAGTAAGAACCAATGTGCCAATGCTCTAGCAGTACTATCATCATGGTTGAACGCACCAGATGGAGCAACAATACGTCCTATTGAGGTAATTCAGAAAAATCAAGCTGCTTACTATTACCAGGTTCAAGAGCCACTTGAAGAAGATGACGAGTTCACTCCATGGTATCAAGATGTAAGGGGGCATTTAGAAAGCTAAGAATACCCTGAGGGAGCATCAAAAAGGGACCGAAGGTCGATTCAGGAATGGGCTTCCAAATTCGTGCTATGTGGCAGACTCCTTTTCAAAAATTCTCTAGATGACACTTTACTGAGATGTGTAAACCAAGATCAAGCCCAGAAGATTCTCCAAGAAGTTCATGCCGGTGTATGTGGTTCACATATGAACTGACGAATACTGTCAAAAAAGATCCTCAGATATGGATACCATTGGCCAACCATGGTCACCGACTGCCACCAGTTTGTTCTAAAATGTCATTAGTGCCAAGTATATGATAATTTGAAGCACATGCCTCTGACACAACTGCGCACTCTGTCTTCACCCTGGCTATTTTCGACATGGGAAATTGATGTGATCGGTAAACTGACACCATCAACCTCCAATGGTCATATTTTCATCATTGTGGCTATTGATTACTTCACAAAATAGGTCAAAGCGTTCTCATGTAGGAGTATCAAGTCAGATCCCACAGCAAGATTCATTTAGAACTACATCATATGCAGATATGGTATACCTCATGAAGTCATCACTGATAATGGTGCTAACTTCGTTAGAGCAAAAGTCACTCAGCTGTTCGAAAAATACAAAATTCAGTACCATAATTCATCCCCATATAGGCCTCAAACAAATCGAGCAGTAGAAGCTGCCAACAAGATGTCGATAAAAATCTTGAAGAAGATGACTGAGATCTATAAAGTTTGGAGTGAAAAGTTACCATACGCATTATGGGTGTACCGAACTTCGATACGTACACCAATATGAGCAACTCCATTTTCACTTGTTTATGGTATGGAAGCTGTATTACCAATCGAAGTTGAAATTCCAACTTTTACAGTACTAAAAGAGGGAAATAAAGATAAGGCAGAATGGATCCAATCTAGGGTAGACGAGCTGAACTTCATTGATGAAGAGAGAGAAAAAGCGGCTTACCACTCTTAAGCCTATCAGCAAAGGATAGTGTCACGCCCCGCTCACACGTGTGCCCAATATTGTCCCTGCTTTATCCACCCCCCGGGGTACAAGGTTTTGTTCTTAGTATGAGCTCAGAGAGCTCACCTAAAAGGCCTCGGACACAATATAAGACAGTTTGTAACCTCATAGCCCAAGCTCTGAACACTCTCCTAGGCGATGTGGGACTAATACCTCCTCCCACCACCCCATAGGATGAGCTATCCTCGGCTCTGATACCATAATTGTCACGCCCTGCTCACACGTGTGCCCAATATTATCCCTGCTTTATCCACCCCCCCC